>CAUYQU010100364.1:0-15934 GCA_963574635.1 Cheracebus regulus
GCAACCAACAGAATGGGGAAAAAATTTTTACAATCTACCCATCTGACAAAGGGCTAATATCCAGAATCTACAAAGAACTAAAACAGATTTACAAGAAAAAAACAAACCCATTCAAAAGTGGGCAAAGGATATGAACAGACACTTTTCGAAAGGAAACATGTATGTGGCCCACAAACATATGAAAAAATGCTTATTATCATTGGTCATTAGAGAAAGGCAAATCAAAACCACATTGAGATACCATCTTACACCAGTTAAAATGGTGATCATTAAAAAATCTGGAAACAACAGATGCTGGAGAGGACGTGGAGAAATAGGAACACTTTTACACTGTTGGTGGGAGTGTAAATTAGTTCAACCATTATGAAAGACAGTGTGGCCATTCCTCAAGGATCTAAAAATAGAAATTCCATTTGACACAAAAATCCCATTACTGGTATATACCAAAGGATTATAAATTGTTCTATTATAAGGACACATGCACACATATGTTCACTGTGATGCTGTTTACGATAGCAAAGACCTGGAACCCACCCAAATGCCCATCAATGATAGACTAGACAAAGAAAATGTGGCACATATACACCATGGAATACTATGCAGCCATAAAAAACGATGAGTTTCTGTCCTTTGTAGACACATAGATGAATCTAGAAAGCATTATTCTCAGCAAACTGACACAAAGAAGAACAGAAAACCAAAACATGTTTTCACTCACAGGCAGATGATGAACAATGAGAACACATGGGCACAGGGAAAGGAACAACACTCACTGGGCTAGGTTGTGAGGGGAGGTGGGGAGGGAAAAGGAGGGACAGTCAGGGACGGGGAGGATGGGAGGGATAACACTGGGAGAAATGACTGATGTAGGTGATGGCTGTGGGGGCGGGGAGGATGGAGACAACAAACCACCTGCAGGATGCAGGATGTGCACATGTACCCCAGAGCCTGAAGTACAATAAAAAAATAATTAAAAAAAAATTTTTTTTAAAAGAACAAGTATAAAGTGACAATAATATAGAGGATGACTAATTGAAGTCTGGTAAGGGAAGCAAAGTTTTCTCAAACAAGTGTAATTAACACGGATTTTAAAAGATGAATTGGAGGCAAAAAGTTGGGAAAGGATGCTCCAAGGAGGTGAATAATCATGAACAAAAGCAAGACGGAATACTTCTACAATGGAAGGCCCAGAGCAGGCCCCAGTAGCCCTGGAGTGGAAGTTATTGAGGGAGGCAGGAGATAAAGCACAAAGCCTCACCGTATAAGCCATGCTTATGAGTTGGAGTCCATCTGAGAGATAGCCAGGAATCAAATGCAATAGTACTGGCACAAAAGTGTTGTGAATGTTCAGTTGGTTTGCATGGCGCCAGCCTGGAGTGGTCTATCAGAGGTAATATACTATAATGGATAAAAGCTCAAGCAGGCTCTGTCTTGAGCCCTCTACTCGGGCTCAAATACCAGACCTGCCATTTTCTACTTCTGAAGCCTAAAAAAAATTATTTAACTTTTTTATTCCTCACCTTTAAAAAAGGCCAAAAAAGGTATCTACGTTAGACAAATGTTGGAAAGATAAATGTTTTAGTGCATTAGTATATAAAAAATGCTTCAAACACTGCCTGGCACATAGCATTAAACATTAGCTATTAGTGGTGTCATTAACAAATTTCTCCTTCCCACTAGGAAAGCAACATGATACAATAATCTTAGAATAGAAGCCCAGATGCCTGAGTGCTGTCAGTGCTTATGGTTGCCAAACGGGTGACTTTGGACTTTCTCAAAACCACACTGTTCAACTGCAAAAAGACTACATGATCACAAACCTCAGATTTTTTTTTTTTTTTCAGTAACTGCTCCAGAATTCAGCAGGCTGAAATATGACTACTATGACTCAGGTTTTTTTATGATTATAGATTTTTTTCAGCAGCACATATTGGATTGATATTTAGCCAAATGACAATGTTTTCCCTTTCAAGTTTATTTATTGCCCTTGTTTGAGTTCAAGGAAGAACAAGAATCAAAATGTGATTATTAATATGAAATTAATATAGCCCAAAGGAAAGTTTGCATTTTCAAAAGAAAATGTGTAGTTACCGATTTTTCTTACCAATGATTACACAAAAATAGTCATGAGGCTTTCTTCATTCGTGAAGGAATATTACCATAAGACTCTCACTGTATCAGCACTGGTATGCCACAGGGTAGAGGGATGAGTAAGAAATGGGTGGAGGTGGCAGTAATGAAGGACTATATTATCACTAATACTATTTACAATTGTCAGCACATGCTGTAATAAAAAGCAAACTGCCCTGCTAGTCAATCTTACTGTCTTTAAATTCTGTGGGAGACAAGTAGCTCCCATTACTGCCTATTTTACTATGCCATTGCATTTTAGTACAAGAAATCAATTATTTTATTGTAAGAAAAATCCTAAGCGAAAAAAGACAGGAGGCAATTTTTAAAATATTACACAATATATGATCTCAAGTATATCACATATGAATCTTCTATTTCAGGAATTTATATAAGATATTAAAATGCATATACATACATTTGTGTATACATGTATTTCTCTGTCTACTTAATAGATAAGAAAATTTCTAACATTAGTAGCAGTGATTATCTCTATTGGGAGATTATGATTGCCTTTTCTTAACTCTTTCTTGAATTTTTCCACATTGCCTATAAGAAATATATGTACCCTGATAATAAGAAAAAATAAACCTTCAATATACACATTTCTTGCATTAGTAAAACATATGTGCTAATAAATATTTTGGAGGCATTTTATCTGTGTCACACTTTTTTCTACTTTAATATTTCAATAACTGTCTCTATAATCCTCTGATACTTAAAGAGTAAATAGGTAGAAACAAATCCAGACCCTATATAATACACAGATCATCAGGGGATGCCCATAAACATACATGATTTTACCTGTATATTTCCCATGAATCTTTTACCCTATCCCTCAAACATTAGATTCTAAATCACATGAAGTGAGGTTTTCCCCATCTGTATGAATTAACAGAGTGCCTTACAGGTAGCTGGGCCTCAATAAGCATATGTAGACTTAAACTATATGTAACTATATGTAGATAGTTAAAATTTTTTGGACAGAAATAAATTGTATTAGGTCAAAATCAGATAATTAAGACATATTAAAACTAGCTTTTAAACCAGAAAAAGCACCTTCCTTAAGATACAGAATTAAGTAGTTATATTTATATTCTATTCTAGTAGGAATTTGAAGATATATTTTCCCTTCGAAAAGACATTTTGTTTGCTATTGAACTTCAGTCACCTTCAGCTTATTATCAGCTTGTTACTTTATCCCAATGTCTGTTACAACCTGTCTTATATTCTTCTCTATGTGTTAATTAACCAAAACAAAATATTAATATGTCCAAAATCAGATTTAACAACATCACTATCAGTAAAAAAACATCTCATGACTTCTCACTATTCACTTCCACAAAGTTTGATCAAAAGACCTTCACAACTTGACCTTAATCAACCTCTCTCAACAACTCTGCCTTCCTTTTTTTCCTACTTCTCTCACACTCCTCTGCTGTCTGAAAATGCCAGGCTCTCCACCATTCATCTCCTACTTATCACAACCATGCATCCAAATGGCCTGTTAAAAAAAGCAATTTCCTGCGTGATCCCTTCCCAGTTTCTCCTTGTGTGTCTTCCACTCACCTGACCCTGCATAAGGGAATTGCGAAATAACTGCCTGTAAAGTTTGTTTGGAAAAACTAACTGTTGGGAGGTTCTGCTTCTCAGCAGGGTAGATAACCTCCTGTTTTATTAGGTCTTGGGAGAGCATCTAATCAGTCTTTTCTTATCTCATACTCTCTATTTACCCACTCCTTTGCATGTGAATCTTATCCAAGTTAATTAAGTCCTCCGGGTCAGGTCTATTCTCCAAGTAGGTCACTATTTGGGTTCCAGTGTGAACCCTCATCTAGAGGTACTTAGACACGTGTGTAGCCAAGTGTCAGTGGCTGGGGTTACGGATCAACCATCAAAAGGCTATGGTGTAGTGGTAACTTAAAAGTCTCTGTAACTCAGTGTCTATGCCTGCTTCCTGATCCCAGTTGTGGGGCCTCTGACACCAGCTTCAAATGACAATGCCATCACTCCAACTGCTCAGGCAAAAAATGTTGAAGTCATCTTGTACTCTTCAACCAATTTCACATCCCATATTCCACTACCTTCAAAATATACCTAAAAACTAGCCATTACTGCCACCATCTGACCATCTAAGATACCATCATCCCATACTTGAATTATTTTAGTAATATCTGATATGCTCATTCTTAGTCCTCTACAGTCAATTTTAAATACTGCAGCCAGAAGTATCCTTCTGAAATATAGCATGTTTAAAATTGATCATGTCTCTCTTTTGCTCAAAATTCTCCAGTGGACTCCTAATTTACAAAAACCATAGCTAAGTTCCTTAAAATGGCCAGTGGGGATCTCCAACTTCTAGTCTCCATGTTTCCTTTCTGATTCATCTTCTACTCATCTCCTCTTTGCTCTCTTGGATCCAATAACTGGCCTCTGCTCTTCTAAAGAACAAGAAGCTACGTCTCTATCCTAAAGCTTCCCCTATGTCTCCTGTGTTCTGCCCACAAATATATGCATGCTTATTCCTTCTTTTCTCAAATCTTGGCTCAAATGTCACTTTGTTAAAGCCTACTCTGAGCACTGTATTTAACATTGCAAACTACCTTCCATCACTACCCCCAGCTCCCTTTACTCAACCATATTTGCGTTTTGTTTCTTCCTGTTAGCACCCCTTATTCATTAGTTGATTTACTCCATTCGTAGGTAAACTTCATTCAAGGGCAGGCAGGGTTTCTTTGGTACTTTATTCTCCTATGTATTCTCAGAACTTACAGCAGTATCTGATACATCCTTGGCAATAAAAAATAACTGCTAAATGAATAAATGGACTGCAATACCTTTAACCTATAAGGTTGGCCAAAGACTTACTGATTTCCCTCATAGCTGAACACAGCTGAGGCCAAAGGACAACTACATTACCTGATTCTCCTTTTCTTCCTGCTTCAAATTTACCTTACATTTGAACTCAGAAACACATCTTCTTTCAGTGCCTCCTGATCTGGACTGCATTCTAGGTACTAGCACCTCATTTACTTATCATGAACTTTTGTCAGTTCCAGGTAAGTTACTTCTGACTTCTAATAACAACCACATGATATCTTATACCTGGCTTATTTGGAAACCAATGCTTCCACATCTACACCCAACTGATCTCAATCTTAGACTCCCTCAACCAGGTCTTCAAACACCTCTGATTAAGAATATGGAATCACTACCACTTCCTCGTCATAATTTTGGTTTCACTCTGCTTCCTTACCACTGACCAACCTACTACATGAAAGCAGTATTTTTCATCAGTAAAATATGGATGATAAAAGAACATATTTCACAAGGATGTTATGAAGGTCAACTTAAGATAATGCATGTAAAGTGCTTAGCACAGTGCCTAACACATAAGTGCTCAATAGATATTACCTGATACTGTTACTAAATTATGTAACATAAATTCATTATTCAAAATCAGATGTGAGTTCTAGTCCTTAGGATAAAAGTTGCCCTATTTTGTTCAAGATAATCTGAAGAGTGACTAGTTAAAGAAATTAACAATTGACATAAAAACATATGCCCCATGATGGATCTGTAGCAACTGTAAGAGACCAGGCAGAATCCTTAAAATGCAAAATGTTGGTGTGTCAAAAAGTCAGCCCTCATCATCTCAAAAAGGCTTCCATAGCGAATCTTCATGACCTTTTACATCTCACTGAGAGGACAGACAAGTAAAGTAATATCTCCTTATTTCATGAAACTTAACTTTTGATAAGATGCCTAAATTTGTACCTAAGGTCCTAAGCTCATCATATCTGTAACAAATGCCTAAAGAATGCCCTAAGTCAGGTCAAGTCATCTTTTCTTCCATGTTCCTTTCATTCCCTATTGGAATACCACCTGCCCTTTCTCCTTTGCAGAGTTATTTTTGGGGCTTAGTCCTGAAGGCATTTGAGCTTGTAAAACCGCTAAATTCTACCCCTCTGGAATTTAGATGTTTAGGCATTAAGAAATCTGTTTTCCAAGATGAGGTTTTATGATGACAATTAGCTTTGCCATTCTTACAAACTACTAAAGGTGTATCACCAGAAAATATTACACATTTCAATAAGTAACTCAATAAGTGGTTTTTATTTTAAACCAGAGACAGGAAAGAATGAGTAAATATAAACAATCACAAAAAATAAAAAATTCTCCTTCAGAGATCCCCAAACACACAGAACTACATTTTGTACCATAGTCAATAAGACCACCTCAAAGCTCAGAGAAAGACTGTACACACTATGTGCAGTCTCTACAAAAACTGTTTCTCACAGCTTATTTTATATTAAAAAAGAGAGTGAATTTAAAAGTACTAAAGAGTAACAGTTGAGTAAAGAAAAAGAGTCTCAAAAACATTTCTCCTAATCAGGTAAATTTTATGCACTCTAGCTGGGTGCGGTGGCTCATGCCTGTAATCCTAGCAATTTGGGAGACCAAGGTGGGTGGGTCACCTGAGGCCAGGAGTTTGAGACCAGCCTAGCCAACAAAACCCTATTTCTACTAAAAATGCTAAAAATAGCCGGAAATGGTGATGGCGCCTATAATCCCAGCTAGTCGGGAAGTTGAGGCAGGAGAATCGCTTGAACCTGGGGTGCAGAGGTTGCAGTGAGCTGAGATTGCTCCAATTCACTCCAGCCTAGGCAAAAGAGCAAAACTCCATCTCAACAACAAAAAAAAAAGAGAAGAAAAAAGAGCACTCGTAAATAACTTGCATTTTAAATTATTCCTTTCCAACTATTAATAGAGGTATAAGTTAGTATCCGCAAAGCAAAGTCTCTGGTAAACTTACTGACACCTATGTGCTAAATTCTTATTTAAGTTGTCAATTTTTAAAAGATGGTTTCTTAAAAATACAATTCACTGATGATCCTTAGACTTTACCTGATAATACACTGCAGAGTAAAACATCTGAAATTCCTAAGACACTGATGACTTTGGTGTGCAACCAAGTTGGAAATCTCATATAACAATTTCATATTCATCTTTTCCTAATTTTTTAATTTTTTGTTTCAACAAACATAAAATAGATATGAAATGTGTGTCTCTCTGCACAGCACCAGGAGTTTGTTAAAGACAGAGTATTGCCATACAGGCACAGCAAGAGTTGGCATGCTGAAGTCACTGCAATTTTAACCAGATCTTTTACTTTTTCCCTTCCTCCCTCCTCTCCTCTCTTTCCCACCCTCTGTTACTCTCCCTTTCTTCCACCTTCCCTCTTTCCTTCCTTCTCCTCTCATTCCCTCTCTCTCACACATACTCAAACATAAATATATATTAACAAGTAATACATTTTATTCACAGAAGAAATGTTCAACTTAATGCTCCCAGATGGTAATGTCATTCAATTTGACTAAGCAAAATACATTTCCAGGAAGAAATCAATTTTGACTCAAATTCAAAGAATGACAAAATTCAGAGTGAGAGTTGGGACAAGGATAGGGTAGAGAGGAAATTCTCAACAAAAATTAGGAACATCAGGACAGAGATAATTCTAGTCTAATGAAGCCACAGATAAATATATAAATATCACTTAGCTGAGCAGGGCACAGTTCCAAAGGGATGCAGATGGAAGTAACATATCATGACACAATAAAAATCATTTCTATCATGAACTAATTCGTGAACAAGGAGTATAACATATCAAAATAATCTTAAATTGGTAAGCAATGTTAGAGATTTGGATACAAACACCAGATTTTTAAAATATGAAAACATTTTTGCTCCATATCTTTTCCTAAATAAATGAAGATACTCGAGGAGGTACTCTGACTTGTTTAATGCCACACTAGTTGAGTCCTAGCGACGAAGCCTCCAGTCTAGCCTACTTTTACAACATCAGCTCACTCCCAGGAAGACTCCCCATTGTCTGTTCATCTTCCTCTTTGCATCTGCGGAGCCAACTGATGGTTAATATTTCTCTGTATTACGAATACCTCCCAAGGCCATAATAGACACACCCAAGAACAGTGACTCAGTGAGGAACCAAGCCCTGAACTCAGGTAATGTGGTACAGAGCGCATTGGGAATTACTCTGCCCTATTTCTCACTGGACTTTTTTGCTTATGTGTCTTGATTCCATATTACACAAGATTAAGATTCACATCTTACCTAAAAAGCTAGCCTAGAATTAGGAAACAAAGATGCAAATAACATTGTGGTTAAACATTCAGATGTTCAAGACTCTCAGAAGTTATAACTCTGTAAATACATACCATTGAGCGGATAGGAAAAAAATTATTTAATGAAAGATGACTTTTTTAAGTAATTAGAGGGGATGTTTTCACAGGAGTAGTTCACAGTAATTAGGAATATGTGCATATATCATCTTGGGAATACTTCTTGACAGACACATAATTACCTGGGAAAAGTCTTGCTAGACACTATCAGACTTTATAAAGTTCACCCAAATGTAATTATGTCCATCACAAAGTGAAAAATAGAAAGGGTTTTAAAAAAAGAACCGGTAAATTAAAATATGTCCCTTTAGCGCACAAGATATTATCTACAATTGGATTTGCCTAAAGGAAAATTCTCAAACAAAATAAGCAACATACACAAGAAAGAAAACAAACAAAAACTCTAAATAACTTCTCAGTGACAATTAGCAAAAACAAAATTAATAAGTAAAAAAGTATAGATTTTTGAAATACTATAAAGATCACATTGTGCTTATAAAAGCAAAATGATCAAGAGGTCATTTAACCATGAGAGCACAGAAATTACTAAAATTCAAAAACAAAAAATGTTTCAACTCTTTCCAGTAAAAAAAGTTGAGATTGAGAATTATTTTTAATTCCTTTCACAAGAGACTGGAAAGTTAACTTGGTGTTTATAAACAGACTTCAAATGTTTGGGCTTTTAAGCAGATATCTTTTATATTCTTTTCACTAATTTCAGATTTTTCCATAAAATGGCATGATTTTCCTAAGTACCTTATCTCAATTGCAAACACAAAAAAAGTGAAAATGGAGTTAAATTCTTATCTGAGATTTTTTTCCTGGGTTCTATTTTGCTGGTGTCTAGCCCTACTGGTTTGGCTTCGTATCTCTGTAGAGTTTTACAATGTTTATTACCAAAAGACTCCCCGAGATATTTGGAAGCAAAAAAACAAAAACAAAAACTTTATCCATTAAAACACACATTATCCAAACATTTTATGAAAAAATAGATCATCCCTTTACAATGCCATGGCACTTCACTGAGTTACCAATAAAGATAATTTATCCTCTGAATAAAAATTCAAAAACAGAAAGCTTATCCTGATGACTATTAAGCTCCCATTGATTCTGAAAGATAATAAGAGCATGACATCTGTTGAGTTAATGATAGTCATGAAAACCACATTTACTCTTTAAAAAGCAATGTGTTCTGGCAAGCTTTTATTTCATAATATTTGAATCTTAACTTTTCTAAATGGGGTCAACAACTTTTTTCCCAGAGTATTTAATCCTTCAAACATCTTTAAGTAGATATGGGGACATATGAAGAATCTTCCAAAATAATTGAGAAATACATATGCCATGCAAAGATAGTCAATTTGTCTTCAATATTTATTGCATCTGGGTAGAAACTAACACATTCCCCAATACCTTAAAAAATAACAACTGGGTGTGGCAGCTCATGCCTATACTCCCAGCACTTTGGGAGCCTAAGGCAGGAGAATCACTTGAGTCCAAGAGTTTGAGACCAGCCTGGATAACAAAGGAAAACCTTGTCTCTGTGCTAAAAACAAAAAAACAAAACAAAACAAAAAACATGCACACAAAAAGCTAAGTCACCTGTTATAATTTATATTTGATTGGCAGTATACTCAGTTTACAAGATCAAATAATTCTCTTACTTTGAATTCAGCTTAGATATATGCATATAAGTAGAAAAAAGACAATTTCTTATTTTTATGCCACATTGATATTATAAAAGAGAAGCACACATCAAATTACTGTTTTATAGTACGGACTTCAGTTTCTTCAGCTCACTAATTCAAGTGGGAGTTCTCAACAGATAGTAACCAGGTAGAAGATATTACTTTTAGAGGCTCATTAAATACACAGCTGCCACATTAGAAAGAAAAGTACATCAAAAGGTCATGACTAATGTTCAGTTCCCAGTGAGTGCTAGCCCAAAAACTTAGGATATCTCCTGATTTAACATTTTATGTCACAGCAATGCAATGCCCCAAAGGAAACTAGCTATCCTGCAGTTTGATAAGTTACCACAATAAGAATCTTAATCTTCACTGATGTATTTTTTTCAATTTTCTGTTAACATTGTGCTTCAAAAGCGTATCATGTCCACAAATAAAATTAGCAAACATTAATACTTGATATTTATTATTGTGTCATTACAAAGACACATATATAGCCTCAAATTTTGTATGTTGCCTTACAAAATGCAGTTATATAACTTTTTCACAGAGCCCAGGATAATACTGTTTAAAAAAATATTCATGGTTCAATTCAGAAAACTGAATGACCGTTCAACACACTCAATAAAAGTGTGGTCACTTAGAGTGAGCCTGATTCTATAGCTAACTTTTAACAACTGGAATGGATTAATACTTTATTTAATATAATACTGTTAAAGGAGTTAATACGGCTAAAAAGACAGGTTATTTGAACTCAGAAGGGTTAGGGAAAAAATTACCACATTTCTGCAAAGCTTGGACATTAGCTTCAGAACACTGTGTCTCCCTACATGACTGCTAACTTTTACTTGCCTGTCTTGCAAACTGCCATGTCACTGAGGAATTCAAGGGTCTTATATTTATGTACTTCATGAAAGCATACTTTTCCAAGAATTTCTGTGTCTTATTGGCATAGAAGAAAGCAACGTCATGCATGCCTGCTTCCTAAGGTCCCTTTTAGATCTAAATTTCTGTAACACATAGTTGTAAGGCCGGTTGCTTGCTAGGAGGCTGGACACACCCGCCCCTGCTCTCGACATGCCCACTTCTGCACTCCGTGCTCAAATCTGCACTCAACACCAGACTCTGCACTTGGCACCTAGCCTGCTGTTAGAAAACCCCGCCAAAATTTAAAAGAAACCCCGCCAAACCCTGCCCAATAGCAGCTGGCCCTCACTCCCCCTGGATGGCCCACTCACCGGCAGTCCCGCCTACCTACCAATAGTAGCTTGCCCCAACCACGTCCTGTGCCCTCACAGCCAATCAAGACACCCTCACTCGCTATAAAAACCCCTGCCTCAGGAAGTCAAGTGTGACTTCTCTGGCCCCCTCTTCCCAGGACCATAGAACCTTGCCCGGGAGCCAAATAAATTGGAACTTATAGTTATAACTAAATATATAGTTATAGTTATAACTAAATAGTTATAACTAAAAAATACACACTTTATAATTAAAAATTGTAATTTTTTCCCCATACTTTTTTTTTTAGACCGGATCTTGCTCTGTCGCTCAGGCTAGAATATAGTGGCACAATCTCAGCTCACTGTAACCTCCGCCTCCTGGATTCAAGCGATTCTCGTGTCTCAGCCTCCCAAGTAGCTGGGACTACAGGTGCCCACCACCACATCCAGCTTATTTTTTGTTGTTGTTGCTGTTCTTATAGAGATGGGGTTTCACCATGTTGACCAGGTGGTCTCAAACTCCTGACCTCAAGTGATTTGCCCACCTCAGTCTCCCAAAATGCTGGGATTACGGGCATGTGCCACCACAGTTGGCCTTGCCCATACGTTTTAAAACTCTAGACTGAGCTTGGGGAATTTTGTTGTGGTCTCCAAAGCGTCTACCATGGGGCTGAGTAGACAGAAAACTCTTAGTAACTTTTGTTGATTGATTAAAGAGTTCTACAGTTTTACCCAAGCTTTAAAATAAGATTTATGAGATGTTTAAGACAATATTTGATAAAGAACATCAAAGCCTTAAAATGCTAACTATCTCAGAATCTTACCTTAGAATTTTATATTATGATGATTTTATACTGTTTCCATACAAGTCAGGAAAACAGACAAGTAAACATATGGCTTATTTAGTAGCATAAACCATATTCAGAACAAGAATTAGTATTCAGTACTGTTATGCACAAAGAAAACTTTACCATATCCACCAACTGCTTTCTTTTAGAGAGGAAGAAAAATTTAGATGCTTTGAAATTATGAGTGTCAAATCATCTTACTCCCAGTCAACATACCTTAGTCTTATGAGAGAAGAAGTCTCTTGAGCACATTATGAAGAAAAGCAAATCTCTTTCTTTAGCAGGTACCTAATGCCACTCTCCTAAATATATGCAAGATATAGGAAATGCAACCTTCCTCTGTATCGATAGGTAAATTTCCTAAAAATAATAGGCATGGCCTATACCTATAGAGATTCTTTCGTTAACGTACATATTGGTTATATTACTCTCTGTACTTTTCTACGTTTCAAATTTTTCATTTCAAAATAGAAATGTTATTACCTTTCTTGCTTCTTTAATCATCTTCCGAACAGTTTCCTTTATTGTAAGTAGATGTGCTCTTGGTGGGTGAAAAAGGAGATCTATATGGGTACCCCCTAAGAGTCCGGGCATCACATATGGCCAGCCTAAGTCAAGATTTGGAGCTTCCACATCAGACTCAGTAGGCCAGTAAGTCCCTGAAGATGACGCATCATCACAGGAATCATCAGTACCATGTGCTGTGCTCTGTGCAACTTTCTGGACATTTTTCAAAATATAATTAATTTCTTCCTCAGCAAGAAAGTCTGAAACTTGTTCCTGGGCAAGAAATTCTTGGTATGCTTCTAACCCATGTTCAATCAGAATATCAATGGCTATTCGATACCATTCCTTGTAGTGAGGCTCAATGTAGTTGTCAGATTTACACTCATCATTCAATGAGGAAAGCATTGACGAGGTCTCCATGTTTGCAAGTGTTTGGCTATGACACTGCCAAATGTCCGTTCATGCAGTGGTGAGAAGTACCTGGTATTTGAAAAGAAGAAAATCAAGATCAAGTTAAAATTCTGCAATAGAATGTTTGATGATACATATCAACTATTATTTTTTATTTATATATTTCCATTACCAGCAGTTCAAAATGACACATACTTCATATCCAAAATGACATTAATAACACCACAATTCATACATCTATCACAAATAACCTAAGCAGATTTCTCTTACAGATTGCTATTGGATTTTCCTTTGCCAAGGTATCTCAAATTAAAACAGAATTAGAAAACAATCAATGCCTAGCCAGCCATTAATGGAAGTCTCTACTGAGTACCTGTCATGCATACGGTAATATGCTACATATAATGTTAAAAGCACAAAACACTGGTCTTTCAGGAATGTATTAATTAGCTGAGGAGGCAAACTGTACACACAAAACTGTTAGTTACCACTTTGAAGAAAGCCATACATTGCTAAGGGCCAAAATGAGTAATGCCTATATTCAGTGCTTTAAGAATAAAAGCAAGGAGAGATCAATAGGGAGCAAATCAGTTATGAACAGACTTGAGCAAGAGGTGGGCTTCAGCTGGACCTGGAGCAATGAATAAGAATCTGATCAGGTGACAGGAAGAAATATGTCCATCCCATACAAGGATAAAAACATAAGCAAGAGCACACAAGAAATATGAGAGTTTGGTACATTCAGGAATCAAGAAGAAAAGAAAAAAAGAAAAAAAAACCTGGCATGCTGGAAAACAGGTTCTTTTTACTAGAAGTAAGAGATAAAATTGAATAGACAAGATAAAGCTAAGAATGGAAGGACACAAATTTTTGTGATTCAATAAAACTTCCATTTAAAACAATTCTGGCAGTAGCAGGGGACTAGAGAAGAGACAGATAGCTAGGAAAGTGTTTCAGTGTTTGAAACCCAGTGAGGGAGTGGACAGAGTGAGGAAGTGGACAGAGTATTCCAGAGATGGTCTGAAGCATCCTTGAGATTTAGTGACTTGAAAGAGTATATGAAATGAAATTTAAGACATGAAAGATAATTAAGGAATTTCTCTTAGGAGTAAAAATCTGCCTATGCAGGCTCACATTGCATCCCTCATAATGCCCACAAAATGTTCTCCATTCAATCATTCAGTCACTACTTCACACTGTGTGAGATACTGGAATGGGCTGTCTCAATCAGATGATGGACTTTCCAGTTTTTTGAAGTCATGACTTTCATTTTGCGGATTCAATATATAGCTTTATGATGTGCTACAAGCATTAAAAAGCTGACTTGAAGAGGTATCTGTCAGTGACTCTGCCTCAATTTTATATTTTACATTTTCCACTTAACTCCGTCTTTTCAGTCTCAGGTCTACCAAAATTCAAATCTGATTTGGGACAGTAGCCCAGAAAACCATTACCACTGATTAACTCCTTAGCTCAAACTATGGAACAAGAGTCACAAACTAATCACACAGAAAAGTGTTGAAGAATGGACAACAGAGTTGTGAATTTTGCTGGGGAACAATGATCAGAAAAGATCCAGCAACTAACAGAACTGAGGAGCACAGAAGACAAAAGGTGTCTCCATTTACCATTTTAGTGAAAACAATCCTGTTCCCATCTCTGGGCTCAGAAGTTTTACAAAGAAAGTCTAACAGTACAGAAAGCCCAAAGATTAAAGACGACACAGTAATAAAAATAGAACATGTTCTTGTCTGTCTCTTGCAGAGCCCTCAGCTTGAGTCACAGTTTGATCCAAGCCCAAACAACTAGAACTACACCTGGATCCTTGGCTCCATAATGCAGCATCTGAATTCTGGGATGGTAGTCTTACTGCCCTAAACAGTGTTATGGTGAAGCTTTACAGAAACATACTCTTCTCCAAGAGTAAAAGGAAGAACACCTAACCTGTCTGCTAGTATAAAAACTATGGCACGGAGAAATAAAATTTGTTTCTTTTGTTACCTAATTAATCTGTTGACATGTACCAGGCATACATGCTGAAACGTTCATAAATCTCTCAGTCATTCTAGGATGTCATCTTTTTCCCAATTACATTTCATTCAAGTCCGATGGTTCTAAAAAGGGAAGATTTGCCCCTCATGTGACAACATCTGGAGACATTTTTAAATAGAATCACTTGTGAGGAGGAGAACTACTAGCATCTAATGATTAGAGACCCGGGATGTTGCTAAACACACTACAGTGCATGAGACGGCCACCCATAATAAGAAATAATCCTGCCAAAATGTCAACAGTGTCACGGTTGAGAAATCTTCATAAAGTTTCTGCCTTCATATTCATATCATACCACTAATAACCTTTCAACATTCATTAAAGTTCTCTTTTGCACATAATGCTCATTTTTAACAAAAATAAAAATAAGATTTGCATTCACTAGAATGACTCAATTCTCATGCTTATTGTTTTCTAAGATTTGGTGAAGTACAGTTTTCACTTGATAATTCCAGCCCATGAAGGAAAAAATATCTGGTGATTACATGATACGTCACATCTGTCATAGGTAAATACTAGTTGTTCATAAACAATCCAAGTTTCCTAAACTCTTGCTCATTTTATTTTTGAAATGTAACTTTTGAATTCCTATGTGATGTTAAACAACTGTTACCTATTTTGAAGTTACAATGCATAAAGTGCTTTTAAAATGCTAATCTCTGAGAGAGATCCAAGATGGCCGATTAGCAACAGCCCAGGAATGTAGCTCCCAGTGAAAGCGCAGAGAACTAGTGAACGCCGCACTTTCCGACGAATTTTTGTTGCCCACAGACCGGGAGATTCCCGGCAGAGGAGCCACACGGGTCGCCAGCGCGACTCGTTTGGCCGGCGCAGCTGTTTTGCCGGCGCCCCAGCGCGGCGCTTCCCGGTGCGGA
>CAUYQU010100365.1:0-88920 GCA_963574635.1 Cheracebus regulus
TAATCCTTTAGTTATTTTTTTTTTTTTTTTTTTTTTTGGTGAGAGAGTCTGACTCTGTTACCCAGGCTGGAGTGCAGTGGTATGATCTCAGCTCACTGCAATTCTGCCTCCCTGGAGGCGATTCTCCTGCCTCAGCCTCCAGAGTAGCTGGGATTACAGGCACCTGCCATCATACCCAGCTAATTTTTGTATTTTTTAGTAGAGATGGGGTTTCACTGTGTTGGCCAGGCTGGTCTTAAACTTCTGACCTCAAGTGATTCACTCCCTTTGGCCTCCCAAAGCGCTGGGATCACAGGCAGGAGCCACTGCACCCAGCCAGATAATTGTAATCTATTTTTCACCCGCACGAATGTATAGAAAGGCATATGTTACATGGGAACATTATTTACTAAGTAGGATTATCTGCCACATTGTGGAAAGTCTAGCATCTCTGGGTCCTGTCTACCAATGCCACTAATACCCAACCCAAATCTTTATGACTACTATCAACATCCTCTTATGTTTACAAAATGTTCTCTATGGTTCGCTTTGTCCCCTGTTGAAAACCACTAAATTACTTTAAGCAAAAATAAAACAGGAAATTGGTTTTCATTGCATGTATACAGTAATTTTAGAAAAGGAAATAAGAAAAATGTCTTGCCGGGGAATGAATATTGAAACACTCACAAATTTAAAGCCTACAAGTTTTTCTCAGCTGACAGAATTTTATTTCTCCAAAATATGTTGGAAAATATGAGCACGATCTCTGGTAAAACCAATGAGGTCATAATGACTTCATGCTAATATATGCAGTTCAAGTAGAGAAATTTTTAACAGTTAGAAAACCATCCAGACTGGTACAAGTAGGGAGACTGGGAGAGTGACAAGAAATGACAAACCCATTTTTAATTCTTTGCTAAGCATGGTAAAAATGTATAAACCTTCTGATGCTATATTTAAATAATTGGCCCATAATGTTCATAAGGAATTGTGCTACAACTCTGAGATGAAGGAAATACAGTCAAATGTTTACTTTCCTTTAACTTACCTTATTATGTGATATACATCTTATCTTTTTCTTTTGGCTTTTTAAAACAGTTCCTTTACTGTCTTTAAAAAAATATTTTCAAAGCTGTATTTGAAAATATTTTAGTGTTATTTTTGAAAGCAGGTATTGTTTATTCATGGTACCTAGCCATTTTTTAATAAATAATAGAATCTTATTAAATATTTTTAATAAACTCACTCATCCAGTAATCACCATTTATATATCTTACTGTACGGAATCATGGACTTTCATATTTCCTAATTTTATTGTCATAGTATCATTATCATGAAATATTAAGTGCAGGTGTTTTATACAGAGCAGAAACTGAATTAAGCGGTTTCTTCTAAATCACATTGCTGGCATAACTAGGAGAATTTAGGTGTTCTGGCTTTGATTTTGCTATTTCTACCAATAGACTTTTTGCATTGAAGTTTTATGGTTTCTATTCTTGCTGCCTAGCTGTTTCCATGCGTTCGAAGTATTTGTCGAGAGAGAGAAAGAAAAAAAAAGAGTTGTGATTAATTTCTCTGGTATTTACATCCTGGGCTTGACTCTTACACAAAACAAGGTATCAAACATTTTAGTGGCAAAGTCTGGTGGAAGATATGGCTCTCCTAAGAGCAAGTTACATTGTTTAATGTCTGCAAACTGCAAAAAAGGTGCAGCATCAACATACTAATTGTTCAGAAACTGGAACTTGGTTACTATGGAGACATTACCTCATAGTTCTAAGAGGCAGTGTTGGCCAGATGCAAAAATTGTAGTCATAAAGTTCTCTTTGCCAAGTTACTGCCCTGTCTCTCAAACTGCTTCCAGTGAATGCTACACACCTTCACCATAGTTTGTCTGATATCCTTAGTCAAGATCAGGATTGGCTATGCTGGTACTTACACATTCACATGAGAATTCTGGTTCTGGTACCAGTTTGGTAAAGAAATTAGTAAACCTGGCTGATGCTTGAAGGTAATTGGATTAACAGGTGAGGTCACTTTCAAAAGAAAAATCTGCCTTGAACCTCAGCAATATTTACTGTCTGATGTCATGATCTGCTTTCCTAGGAAAGAAAAGAGACTTCTAGCCAAGACGAAAGATACACAAGACATTCAGGAAGCTCCAGAGGCAAAGCAGAATAAAGTCAACAAGCAGGAAGATAAGATGGAGAAACAAGAGCAGTGAGTATGCATAGATGAGATGAGAGCAGAGCTGAGTTATAGAGAAGGAATGATGGTATGCTTGACCTCTTTTGTTTTAATACTCTTATGAAGCAGTTAGAAATAGAATAGATCCCACAAATTTTCTAGAAATAATGAACTGTAGCATACAACTACTTCCACAACTACTGTTTTATAAGGTTCTAGTCCTTGAGAAGTATAAAAACCCACCTGGACAGATCTCTATCATATAAGACCTAGCTGAGATTCCAAAGTTCCCATTTAATATGTTAAGGCAGTTTACAGAAATAGTTCCTTTCTAGAATTATTTTACAGACCTGGGGACAAAAAGAAATTACCAGAATATTGGTTTTGTAAATGTCTGTGAGAATGTTATATAAAATTATAATCCCTATTTTTACATTTAATATAAATCATTCATCAACTAAAGCATTACCATTGGTTTTTCAATGTTTTCTTTAAAATTGACTTATTATTGAGAATACAGAATTTAAAGCTATTGTTACTTTGGACCTAGAAGTCCTATGTTTATTGTTCAATCCAAGTCCATTTTTAAATATTGGTTCTTAGGGGTCCTCTGAGAAATGATCGTTGTCAATATTATCAATGCAGCATCTCCTGAAGTAACATTGAAATACTGGAACTGAGCTTTTGTAACTGCCCCTGGTTTAATGTTAACCAATTACAGAGAAACTGAAATACCAAAAAATGGCTTAGAAAATTACTTTTGCTTAAGGGAAAGTTAACTAAGCATTGAGAAAAATCACTCATTTTCCAAAAGGAGTCTAATAGGTTGACAAGTAGAAGGTTCAGATGATGGGCTGTATCACATGAGTTTATTCCTGAAATGTCTCAGCTCTTCCAGAGACATATGCAGCCATTAGAAATTTCTTATTCAACCAGGCACAGTGGCTCATGCCTGTACTTCTAGCAGTTTGGGAGGCCAAGGCAAAATAATCACTTGGTGCCAGGACTTAGAGACCAGCCTGGGCAACATAGCAACACCACATGTCTACAAATTTTTTTTCAAAATTAGCAGGCATGGTGCAATGTGTCTGTAGTCTCAGTTACTCGGGAGGCTGAGGCAAGAGGATCACTTGAACCCAGGAGTTGGTGGTTGCAGTCAGCCTGGATGACAAAGCAAGACTATCTCATTAAAAAATAATAATAAAAGAAATTTCTTATTCACCTACCAAAATAAGAACACCCTATAGCTCCAGGACAGGTTTCTCTGATTGCAAAGATTTTGTTAGGGCTTATTGGGAATCTTTGTGGAATTAAATTTATTTTAAAGTGCTATTGTTTACTAGAGGAAAAAACTGAGAGCTTATAAGATGAACATGCCAAAAAGAATAGCCAGTCAGCTATGAAACCCAGATGTAAGGAATGTTGAAAGAGAAAAGCACTTCTCTGCTGTTATAGTCAATGTCAGGGAGAAGTCCTGTCATACAATCCTGCCTCATGTTGAACAAAGATGAAATATCTGTAATCTGACAATTTACCTCTAAAGTCTCCTTCCCACTACCTCTACGGTCATACTCAATAGTGTATATTTATGGGTTAGAGCTTTTCTGGAAAACATGAATGCTTGGAGTGTCAGCAGGATGCTAAGTGTACATGCTTATTAAGCACTGGGCCAGTAGTCATGACATTTTCAAAGGCAATGCCATTTAATTATTTTAAAAATTTGCCTGAGACATCTGTGTCTTCTGAGAGGCACATATAGAGCAGTTTAGTTTTATTTGAAGGTAGACATTAACTAAACAATCTTAATTAAATAGAAAAGTTGGTTAAGTAGAAACAGAAATTAAAGGAAAAGGGCATATAGGAAACAAGGATATATTAAGCCAGAATTATAATCATGATTTTATGATAATGGAAAGGGGAAATATGATAAGTGTTCAAAGTGGAGGTATAAATGGCTTATAAAGTCCCAACTTAGAGTAAAACATGCATTTAAAAGCCTGGAAGGCAATAGTAAAATGTCTTGTTGGTGACATTGTAGTGATTTTTTTTTTCTAGTTACACGTTTTCAAAACCATCTATAATAGGAATTTATTAATTTTCAAATATTTTAAAAGCATATAATAAATTGATAATAAAGTGTTTTATTTCAGTTGTTAAAACTAGAAATACAAGATGTTATTGTGCTTGTGTTGGATGCATACTACCTTTGAAAAGCAGAATTCTGGGTAATAATGATAGCCCATGCTTCTTTTATTCACAGCCACTTTGACTTTCCAATTTATTTATTTTATTTATTATAATCTTTATACATAGAAGAGAAGACAAACTTGGAGATCCCCCAGTACATTCTTCAGTACATTTTCAAAAACCAAAGATAATGGGTTCAGTTGCCACAACACTGCCATTGTCATCTTCATTATCCAGTGGAATGACTCTTGGCCACTATCTGTCTAGTCCTCGGATTAGTGGAGTAACTATATCAAAAACTGGACAATTGACTTCTAAAGCTACTGGAGGTAATGGTTCCCAAGAGGAAAACAGCTTGGGTAAGCAAAATATGGGCCTCATATTTTTAGAGTACTTTTAAAGCATATATTTCAATAGATTGTTTATGTGACTCTCAGCCAGAATGATGTTTTATTATTAGCACCCCAAAATGCTAACTTCTTAGCATCCTTTGAAAAGTAACTTAACTATGGTCATCACTGATCCTAGAACTGGAGTCTTAAATTCAGGCCACATACATGTATGTGCCAAATATATCATCCTTATGATTAAGATATCTTGAGTTATCATGATAGTTCATGAGTTGACTGCTAACATACATCAGAATTGCTAGAGAATTAAAAATTCCAATGTATAGCATTAACTGTCCTTCCTCTGAACGCTACCAGAAGGATTAAGCCACATCTTGTGTATTTTGTGCCTTTAGTTGATATATGGCTTAAGTAAGGAGTAGAAAGACAGATGAGAGAAAGAAGAAATATAAAGTAGGTATAAAATAATGTAGAGAAAATAGGAAAACAATAAAGAGAACTTGAAAAAAACGAAAATGAAAACAGTACTACAGTAACAAAAAGTAAAGTTTTGACTATCGTCAACAATGTGCTCAGTGATACCCACGCTCCAGGGTGTTTGTTTTTCCCCATGTTTAGGGAACTTTGAGGGCATGTTTTCATGGTTTACTGAAAACACTATAATCCTTTGAAACACAGGACCTACTGTTTT
This sequence comes from Cheracebus regulus, assembly GCA_963574635.1. Lineage (NCBI taxonomy): Eukaryota > Metazoa > Chordata > Mammalia > Primates > Pitheciidae > Cheracebus > Cheracebus regulus. The sequence goes on from CAUYQU010100365.1 coordinate 5,395, forward strand.
TCTACAGTGTTGGGCTTTAGGTAGAGTACTTAACATTTCTGCATTTCATTTTCCCCTGCAACTGCAAAATAGGGATAAAAATAGAAATGTCAGAGGGCTACCCTAAGGATTAAATATTTATGAAAATTACCTAGCACATAATAAGTACTCAATAAACATTAGTTGTGCATCTGAATGTACCTATAATCACCTTCTTTTAAAATAGACTAGATTTGGGGTCTGTGTTTCAACTTCCAATCAAGTTTCAAAACTAATAGCACAAATAGTCCAGTGACTATCTGATGCCTCCATTATCCTCTACCATTATGCGCCCATTTACAGCCTGGCTGCCCTTCATCTATATTTCATTTTGTTTTTTAATATATTTCATTTTGTTTCTGATATTTTTAAAAAATATTTGACATGGTTTAAATATTGTTTTGTTCTCCTGCATTATGGTCATATTCCTTATGTTTCATTTTTTGTTTGAAGAGTATAAAATTTCCCAAGAAGCCTCCTAAGTTTACACTGACCTTTAAGATGACCAAAACCCATATACTGAAAACACAAACACAAATTTTAGATCTGGGAAGAAAAGATTTTCTATCATTTGTCATTATATCATCATGGCATAAGTTCTATATTTGGGTTAAACTTTTGCTGCTTGTAATGGGGCAAAAAAAGAAAAATGAAATATAGTGTAAGCTCCCTTACAAGATGGGAGCTGAATTGGGATGCAGTCTTTTCCTTCCATTACTGTAGATTCTGCTTCTGTAGATAGATGTCTAGGTTCGCTGAGATTTGTTGCACTTGGTTCATTGCCATTTTTTGTTCCAGACAAAATAACAACAGGGACCGAAATTAATGTGTCTTCTTTTCTTTTGGAATACCAAGACTTTTATCTCTCAAGATGAGCTGTTAGGAAATACGCCATATATTATCCCTCCCCAAAGGAATTTAAGGATTAAGGAAGTACTCGACTGAGAATGAACTAATTTAATTCCAACAAAATATTTAGAGGAATCTTCTTCAAATATGATGATTTTATTCCTTTATATCTTTCACCTTGTTTTGGTTTTGCTAAAGATGAAAGATTCAAACTCTAGATTGTCTTAATCCTTTGAGGATCTTGGACCAAGAGTCACATTAACCAAAACTCTTGTACTGTAATAATAGCTTTCATTTATTATCAGATAAATGTTAAATGTTATCTAGACACTTACCTACATGATCTCCAACTCTCTTATCTTTTTACATAAGATAGTGGTATCTTTATTTTATGTTCAGGAAAATGGAAACTTGGAAAATTTATATCACTTAGCTTAGTAAATAGCAGAACTGAAATAAAATTGCAAGTCTGTCTAAATGCAAGACAGATTGTTCTTTCCAATTCATCATGATGCACCTTTGCAGTGTAACTCTTTCTTTGCAAATATATTGTTAGATTTGTCCAGAATGGCTCTTTCTGTTCAAAATTATGAAACCTATTTTGTATTTGAATCAAAGTAGTGAATATTTAAAAGAGCAAACTTCTAATAGGATACTACAATCTGATTCTGCATTACTTTATCTTTCTAATAAAGTATCTTAATTAAATAGAAGAAGTTTAAGTTTACCTGACAAAAGTACTAACCATTGCAGGAAAGGATTTATATGAGGCTTTAATTTATGGGTAGCCATTTGGGAAGTTTAGCAAACATAAAGTAGAATAAGGCTATATTTATACATAATATATCCAAATTTGACAGACTCAAATGTTTTCCCTATTCCCAAATTGATGATGCTCCTAGCACAACTAAATAATCAGTTAAATAGTCATTATGATAATGATAGAATTTATTATTTCAGATAACTGAAATAATCTCTAGGAATTGAAGATACCACTATAACTACTCACTCACTGATTATTTTAAAGACTTTTGTTTAAAGCTTCTAACTATTCTCATTAAGTTTGATAGTGATATTAAAATGTAAAAATATAATTTTGTAGAAGCAGAGAATAAAGATAATGGCTTTTGATCCTTTTAATGTCATTTTACTTACTTCTCTGGTTGCTTCCTTCTTTGGTTTGCTTGAAAGATGCCTTCATAGTTCCAAAGAAACAGGATGAATCAGCCATAATCGGGGATGGAGAAGATTATTTCCTTTCTTTGTTTGGTGATTCAAAAAAACATATAGCACACTCAAGATACACTGAGAAAACTTTCAAACACTTTTCTATGATTCTTGAAGAAGTTGGCCAATTTACCTCCAGGTACATATTTTATTTGAACTACTGAATATCTTCTGTTGGGGTAGGACCAATAAATCAGTAGGAAATAAAGTTACAATCTGTTGTTATATGCACTATCTTATCTAAAACACTAATCAGTTCATTGAAATATAACTGTTTCATCTTCTGATCAATTAAAATAAATTGATATAATGGTCTAAAGAACCAAACAAGAAATGTGAATTATTCAAAGATGCCAGAATAAACAATGCTACATAATCTTTACTAATAGGGTCAACTCAATTATTCAAGATACTTTTTTATTGTTGGTGAATTATTTAGATGGATCTAATATATATTTTTTTCTTCTAGTAGCTCTTGAGTTCAAGACAGAAGGAGAAAAATAAATTTTTACCTCATTGATCCATTTTTATGACCATTAGTATCTATGCAAAAAAAAAATTGATCAAGAAGAAAGTTAATATTAGGACTAAAAAGAGTTAAGATCTATTCATTTATGTTAATATAACCCTGGCTTTACTTATTACATGAACAACATTGAATTTGAAATGTTAGTAATAAGTCAATGTTAATAGAAGTCATTAGATGGCTAAAAGAAAACAGAGTTCAGGGTCAGATATGAAGGAAATTTTCTCTCCCTTTATGCCATGTTTCCTAAAATCAATCACTCATGCCCTATTACAATTTAACAGTGGAGAATACCTAAACATTTGCTCAACTGTCTAAAAACACCTCATCAGATCCTTCATTCAGTACCTACTGTGTTAAAATGATGAGCAGTTTGGAACAACATACAATGTTTAAAGATTCTGTTAAAATTCAATCATATTAAAAATGGTAGTGTGGAAGCAAGCTTTCTTTAATGCCTATCTAGCCACCCCAGAAAACAAAAACAAATATACAGTACCAAGATTATCATTATCATCAGCAGTATCTCAGAACTCAAATATGAAGATGAGACAATTCCTGAGGTCACAGAGAAGTGAAAAATATTCATATAATAATTAAGCTCTCCAGGGGTCAAGGACAAAGAGAAGAGCCTGAAAGCTGCAGGAAAAAAGAGTTTGTCTAACAACAGATTTCTCAGTGGAAACCATGTAGGTCAGGAGGGAATAAGACAATGTTTTCAATGTGTTAAAACCCTGCTATCCAAGAATAGTGTATCTAGCCAAGCTATTTTCCAAATATGAAGAGATAAAATCTTCCCAGTCAAAGAAAAGCTAAGAGAATCCACTACAACCAGACCTGTCTTATAAGAAATGCTAAAGGGAGTTATTCAATCTGAAAGAAAAAGCACTAATCAAAAAGAAAACATTTGAAGATATAAAACCTCTGGTAAAATTAAGTACATGGAAAACTCCATGATTTTAACTGTGATATGCAATCCACTCATTAGCATGAATCCCAAAAGACAATTCTATCAAAAACAGTAACAGCTATAGCAATCTGCTAAGAGATAGGCAGTATAAAAATATGTAAATTGAGAAAACTAACAGTCAAAATGTGGAAGGATGAAGTTCAAGTCTAGAGGTTTTTTTCTGTTTTGTTTTTTTCCTTTGTTTCTATTCTTTCCTTTGCGATTTAAGTATTCACCTCTTTAAAATAACTTGTTATAGCTGTAAGATGTTTTTCATAAGCCTCATATAACCACAATCCAAAAACCTATAATAGATTCACAAAAAGTAAAAAGCAATGAAGTAAAACATACTACCAAAGAAAATTAACTAACCACAAAAGAATATAGTAACAAAAGACAAAAGGAAGAGACGAGTTATAAAACAACCAAAAAAAATAATAAATTCTTCTTATCAATAATAATACTGAATGTAAAATGGACTCAATTCTCAAAAGGCATAGAGTGGCTTAAGGAATAAAGAAACAAAATCCAGCTATATGCTGCCTACAAGAAACCCACTTTGCCTACAAAGACACATAGACTGAAAGTGAAGGGATGGAAAAGCATAGTCCATTCAACTGGAAACCAAAAAGGAGTAGAAATAGCTATACTTATATCAGATAAGATAGACTACAAATCAATGATTATAAAAAGAGACAAAGAAGGTCACTGTATAATGATAAAGGAGTCAATTCAACAAGAAGATATAATAATTATAATTATCTGTGCACCCGACATCAAAGCTCCCAAGTATATAAAGCAAACATGGATAGGTTTAAACAGAGATATAGACTGCAATAAGTAGTAGGGCACTTTAACATCCTATTCTCAGAAATGGACAGATGAACAAGACACAAAAAAACACAAAGAAACAGCAGAGTTAAATTGCACACTAGACCAACTAGGCCTGACATTTGCAGAACATTTCACCCAATTGCTGCAAAATACACATTCTTTTTATAAGCACATGGAGGATTCTCCTGAATAGACTCTCTCTTAAACCACAAAATAAATATCAAAAAAGTAAAAATTCTATCAAGTATTTTTGTGACTGCAATGGAATAAAATCAGAAATCAATAACAAGAGGAATGTAGGAAAATACACAAATATATGGAAATTAAGTAACACTTCTGAGCAACCAATGGATCAGTGAGGAAATTGAGAAGAAAACTTAAAAATGTCTTGAAACAAATGGAAATGGAAACACAGCGTACCAAAATCTATGGGGTACAATAAAAGCAGTACTAACAGGGAATTTTATAGCAATAAACACCTATATCAAAAAAGTAAAAAAGCTTCAAAAAGCTTCAAGTAAACAACCTAACAAGGCATCTCAAGGAACTAGGAAAGCAAGAAAAAATCAAACTGAAAATTAGAAGAAAATAAATAATAAAGATCAGAGAAGAACTAGGAAAGCAAGAAAAAAAACTGCAAATTAGTAGAAGAAAAGAAATAATAAAGATCAGAGAAAAATAAGTGAAATTGAGACTAATAAAGATCAACAAATAAAAAGTTGGTTTTTATCTATGATGTCGGATTATATCAAATACTTTTTATGCGTCTATTGAGAGGATCATATGGTTTTTCATTTTTAATGTTAAATCATCCCTGTACTATTAAAATAAACACTTGGTCATAATGTTTATTTTTTAATATACTGTTGAATTCTATTTGTTAAAATATTGTTTTAAACTTTTGCATCAATGTTTTTGAAGATTATTGGTCTGTAGTTTTCTTTTCCTATAATGTCCTTGTCTGTTTTAGTATCAGGATAATTCTACTCTTCATGGAATGAGATGGGATATAGTCTCTCCTTTATCCTTTTCTATAAGAGATTGTGTAGAAGTAATTTTTTTTCTTTTTCATAAATGTCCTATTGAACTTAATAGTGAAGCCATTTGGGCCTGGAATTTCTTTGTGGTAAAGTTTTAAAACTGTAAATTGTTTTTAAATAGATATTAGGCTATCCTAATTATTTCCTCTTGAATAAGCTTGGATAGTTTGTGTCTTTCAAGAAATTTGTCCATTTTATCTAAATTGTCAAATTTTTTGGCATCAGGTCATTTATAATATTTCCTATTATCCTTTTAATAACTGTAGAACCTTTATTGGCATCACGTTTCTCATGTCTCATATGGTCATCTATACCATCTCTGTTTCCTAATCAGCATCACCAGAGATTTAGTTTTATTGAGCTCCTCAAAGAACATATGTTTGGTTATATTGGTTTCCCCTTATTTTTTGTTTTTTATCTGATTGATTTTCATTTTGGTCTATGTTCCCTCTCTTCCGTATACTTTTGGCTTTATTTGCTTTTTTTTCCTCCCCTAATTTCTTAAGGTGAAATTTGAAGTCATTGATTTGATACCTTCTTCTCTTCTGCTACTACAGGTATTGAGTGTTATAAATTTTCCTCTAAGCACAGCTTAGTGGCATCCCCCAAATGTTAATATGTTGTATTTTTATTTTTATTCAGTTCAAAATACTTTCTAATTTTTATTTTCTTTTTGATCCTTGGATAATTGAAAAGTGTTATTCAGTTTCAAAGTGTTTTACATATTTTTCAGTTCCAGTGATTTTCCAGATATCTTCTTGTTATCGATTTCTAATTAAATTCCATTATGGTCAAATAACATATTTTGTAGGACATGAATCCTTTTATATTTACTGAGACTTGTTTTATAGCCAGGATATTAATTATTCTGATAAATGGTCTAGGTACACTTGAAAAGAATACATATTCTGCTGTTTAGTAGAGCGTTTCATGTAAACCATGTCATGCTGGTTGTCTACCGTCTTTTTGCTGATTTTTTGTCTACTTGTATCAATTATTGAGAGAGGGGTATTTATATCTAGTAAAGTTGTGGATTTGTTAATTTCTCCCTTGCAATTCAATCACTTTTGTTTTATGTATTCTAAAGCTTTGCTATGAGATGTATCACTATAAAATCACTCTTTATTCTGGCAATATTCTTTGTTCTGTAATCTACTTTGTCTGAAATTAATATAGGCACAGCAGCTTTCTTTTTACTGGTGTTAGCATGGTGTATCTTTTTCCATACTTTAACTTTTGAACTGTTTGTGTCTTTATATTAAGGATGCATATTTGTAGGTAGCACTTATAGTTGAGACTTGCTGTTTTAGACAATCTGAAAATTTCTGTCTTTTCATTGGGGCATTTAAACTATTTACATTCAAGGTTATCATTAATATGATTAGGTTAAGTCTACCATCTTGTTATTTGTTTTCTCTTTGTCCCAGTTTTTCTCATTTCTCCAATATTTTCAAGATCTTGCTCTACTACCATTTGCCTACATTGTTTCTAATATATTTTCTGTCATTCTTATATTTGTTCCTCTGCACAAATATGTCTGATTTTTCCCCCTCATTCTGCTTCTAAGATGTTTCTCATTATCATCGTTTTTGGGAGATTTGATTATGATGTGCCCGGTATAACTTTCTTCAAATTTATTGTGCTTAGGGTTGTTACACTTTTTAATTTGCATATTTATAGATTTTAAATTTTAAAAATTTAGAAAATTTTTGACCGTTATGTCTTCAAATATTTTTTTGTCTCTGCTTCCTCTCTCTTTTTAAAGGGCTCCAATTTCATATATATTTGGTCACTTGAAGTTGTACCATAGTTTATAATACTGTGTTATTTTTTATTTTTTTTAATGTACTTTTTTCCTCTGATTGTTTCTTTTTGGGTAGTATCTCTTATTATATCTTCATGTTCACTGATCTTTTCACTTACAATGACTGCTATTATGTTAATCCCATCCATTGTATTTTTAAATCTCAGTCCTGTCTCTACATACTGTGTTCAATCTTCTCTCTAGCATTTTGCACATACAAATATAATTATAAGGATTTTTCCTTTTCTACTATTTCTAACATCTGTGTCAGTTCTGCATCAGTTTTGATTCATTGATTTTTCTCCTTGTTATGGCTGTATTTGTCAATGTATTTGCATGCCTGGTAATTTTTTAATATAAGCCAGAAATTGTGTATTTTACCTTATTTGGGGGCTAGAATATTTTTGTATTTCTATGAATATTCTTGAGTTTTGTTCTAGGACCCACTTAAGTTACTTGGAAATAGTATGAGGCTTTGAGGATTAGCTTTGGGGACTAGGTTTATAAGTGGAAAGAAAGCAATGTCTTCACTTTTTTATTAATTATTCTCCACTACTGGGGAAAAAGTCTCCTTAGTATTCTATGCAATGCCTCATTAATTATGAGGTTTTTCAGTCTGGCTGGTGGAAACTTCCTTATCCTGTGATAGCTTCAAGTACTGTTCCTTCTAATTCTTTCAAAATAGTCTTTCTCTACAGTCTTGGAGCATTTACTCAAATACATGTGCTGATCAATCTGCTGAATACTCAAAGGGGACCATCTGAAAATTGCCAGAGCTCTCTCTTTTTGCAGCTTCTCCTGTTTGATACTCTGCTTGTGACCTCCAGCCACCTTGGTCTCCCCAGGCTCTCAGCTCCATCTCCTCAAGTCAGAGAAATGCACCTTCCATGATACAGCTGGGAAATTTTCTCGAGAAATAATCTGGAGAAATTTTAAGTCTCAGTACATTTCTCTTCTGTCTCTCAAGAATCACTATTCTTTGTTGACCAGTATCAAATATCTTCAAAAATATTGTTTCATATATTTTTCCAGATTTTTAGTTGTTTCAGATGGAAGGCTAAAGGCATCTCCTGTAACTTCATCTTGGCTGGAAACAGAAGCTAATAATGAATTTGGTTGTTTTCAATCAAAGCTGTTGTTTCTTTCCTACTACCACCCACTATCTCTAGGGATCTGTTTAATAATTGCCAGCAGCAGAAAAAAAAAGGAGTTGTAGGCAAACAGGAAACAAAGTAAAGACGTTATTGAGATTTTCACTAGTTACACATGCTCCCTATTCCTATATCCAAGACCTTATCTTGGCTTCAAGTTTAGTTCTGGATGTCTCAGATGTGATCAAACTATAGTAAGAAGGGTAACTTCTCATTCATCCTCCATCTCAATCCCCAAGAAATTCTGCATTCTACAAGTCTAGAGTCAAAATGATAGTAAGCTCTGGATTCAGATTGGCCTCACTGAGATCATGATAACCACATGAATAGTTCTAGTTTAAACAATTTTGAGCCTGCAAATATACTCATTTCCCAAAGGATTCTTATTCAGACTAAACCCCATTTATTCTTCCCTTGGATGATTTAGAACCTTATAGTAGTGATGTACAAATTTACATCCCCATTACATTAAGGATCTACCATCAAAACTTTTATGTGTGAGGGCTCTTATAGTAGCAATGAACTGAATTAAGTTTCCTAAGTTTTTGTAAGTTTGTCCTTTAAAAACTTAAGGACTTTTAAATGCTGTACCCCCTCATAAGCCCACATGCCCCCAACTACAAACACGTATATAGAAAATGTTAGGTAGGTACTGGTTGGAAGAAATGAAACTTCAAAGATGATTTTAGGAAACTGCAGAATAACAGAAACCTAAAAGCAGACAAGGAGAGCCCAACAAATAGATAAATCAGTGCTTCAATAATCGAAAGTAATTTTGTTTAAAAAGTGACATAGCCATGTGTCTCCTCAATCTCTTTACAAATAAAGACCGTGCAAAGGCTACTGACAGTGACTGCCACACCACTCTCCACTCTCAGCCAATCACAAATTATAAATAGAAATCTCAAGTCGCTTTCCTATTAGAGATAAATGGAAAGGCTGGCAGGGAAGAGAAAAAAATAACTACCAAAGGCTGTGTGATCGCAGATTAACAGCCTGCCTCTGTGAATTTCCATGCATTGGTCTTATACCCAAAAGAAGACAAAGTGCTCTGATATGAACACTGTTGTTTTTTCTTTCAGACAAGAACATTTATTCTATCTATATGCATAAAATAAAACTTGAAGATTAATGACTTAACACTTTGCTTGTATAATGAAAGATTTTTGAAAAGCAACTCTAAATCTTCAGTTATATAGAAAAAAAAATAGCTGAGCCATTCCAGGGTCTTACTGTTTAAAAACAACAGTCAAATTAGTGTTCATATTCCCAGCAGAAAAAGTAAGTCTGAAAAACAAAAGGATGTTCTGTCTAAAAACATTCTACAGAGAATTTAGTAAGATGAGGATAACATAAAGGAATTCCAGGGATGTCAAAGAGTAAAATGTTACATCCACAGTTTAGTAAGAACCATAATGATAATGCAAAAGAAAAAGAAGAATGAAAGAAATTGTTACATAAATTGTTCAAAAGTGAGCCTTTATATAAAAAACATTCTATATAAAATGCATGTGAGACCATTATTTTGAAAATTTGATAGTGTATATCAAGAGATTTCATAGAAGGTTACACCCTTTATTTTCATAATTCCTCTTTTGAGAGACAAAATCCAGAGTGATAGCCTGACATTTAGAGCCACTTTTCTCCTCAAGATAGCTGCCAATTTTTGAAAGCAGCAGCTGAGACGCTGAGAAGTTAGAGGTTTTTCTCAAGATTCATAGGACTGGGTGAATAAAAGTTGGCATTTAGGGCCTATTAAGAAAAAGTAGAGGGTCACTGATAAATACTCAAGGCTTTCAGTTAGAACTACACACAAGAATAAGGCTATATGCAAAAGACACCAGTCCAGTGTCAAATTAATTTACATTCTGATTTAATTTAAAGTGATTCGTTCTTAACTTAGATGCCTACCAGAGGCAAAAGTAAATCTCAAGTGAAAAAATATTATACAAAAACTTAAATTATCTCTGCAGTTTTTTATCTGTAATACTAGGCACTAAACAAGAATAAACAAGGTATGCAAAAGATAAGAGTTGGCCAAACACCAAGATTAAAAGTGGACACCAGAAACAGGCCTAGAAGGTCCAGACATTGTGGTTATCTGACCAGTATTTCAAACTAACAATGACTGAAATATTCAAGTAATTAAATGACAAGATAAAAATTTTAACATAAACCTGGGAACTAAAAGAAACAAAAACAAGTTCTAGAAGTAAAAAAAAAATCCAATAATGGTAATTATTATTTCAGTATGTGGGTTTAACAGTACATTTGATATAGCAGAAGAGAGAATTACTGAACTGGAATATTCTCAGAAGTAAATATCCAGACTGAATCACAGATAGCAAGAATGTTATAAATAAGTATGAGACAAATAAGGCAAGATTTTTTTTTAACCTACTTCTAATTGAAGTCACTGAAGGAAAAGAAAGATTGAGGTAGAACAGTATTGATGGAAATTCAGAAGAGAATTTTCCAAGACTAATGAAAGACATCAAGCCAGATATTCAAGAAGCACTACCAATTCTCAGTAGGATAAAAGACAGAAAACAAACCAGTGAACAAACCTAGATACGTTATTTAAAAAAAAAAAGAAAGAAAGAAAAAACTTTTTAAAACAGAAGGCATTAAAAAAGTCTTTAAGTCAACCAGAGAAAAAGGACATTCACCTTCAAAGAAACAACAAAAACATTGGCTGGTAGTTGGTTTATCAACAGAAAAATAAAGACACACTAACTAACTACCCATTGAGAACATTGAGACTGAAATTGTAGGCCAACTGGGCAACATTTCTGACTAACTCTAAAATCACAAGAAATGTGTATTAGTTTTCTATTGCTGCCATAACAAATTACCACCAACTTAGTAACTTAAAAATAACATGAATAGCACCCACTTATTAACTTGTAACCCAGTTCCCTAGGTCATAAGTCTGGGTTGTCTCAGTTGATTTCTTAGAGTTTTACAAGGTCAAAATTAAGATGTCAAACAGGCTTTTATCTGGACACTGAAATAAATTTGCTTCCAAGCTCTTTGAGGTTGTTGGCCAAATTCAGTTTCTTGTGGTGATAGTACTTCCTTACTGTCAGCATGCAGTCACCCTCAGCTTCAAAAGGCCTCTCCCCAGTCCCTGCACATGGGCTGCTACGTCTCAGAACCAAGAACAGTGCATCAAATCCTTCTTGTGCTTGGATTCTCTCTAACTTCCCTTCTGAGGCAGCACTCTTCTGCCTCCAGCTGGAGTAAATTCTAATTTTAAGGGTTCATTTGATTACATTTATTCCACCTGAAATAACCTAAGATAACCTCCTTATTTTAAAATCCATAATTTTAGTTATATCTGCAAAGTCCTTGTTGCCATCTAAGACAACACCTTCACAGGATCCAGAGATTAGAAATGGACATCTTTGATCAGCTATTTTGCTTACTACAAAGGGTTAAAGTCTAAAAACAGTTAACACAGTATTGGAAAAGAAAATGAAATGGGATTTGTCCAACCAAAATTAAGACTTCATCTAAAACAATATAAATTAAAACCATTTAGCATAGACATAGGAGGAACAACTAGATCAATGGAACAGCTTAGAAAGACTTACAATATTCAGAAACTTGTTATTGGACAAAGGTGACATTACCAATCAGCAGGGAGATGATAGACAATCTAATAAACATAAGTAGGCAAATTAGTTCCTTATATGAAATATACTCTCACTTACATATATCATATACATACAAATAAAGCTGTTCAAAGCAATTTCTTGAAATATTTAAAAGAAAATATGACATTAGAGCAGGGGAATATTTCTTATATAGGACACAAAAAGCAGCAACTATAAAGAAAAAGTGATAAATTTTATCACAGTAAAAATTTTAAAAGTATCAACTGTACCATAAGAAACATTATAGATGAAGTTTTTTTAGAAGTCTCTTCTTGTAGAAAATATGTGCATATAATTAAATATTGTGCTATGAATACCAAAAATCAATTATAAAAATGTAAAGTCAGAAAACTGAGTGAAATGATATGAATGTACAATTTATCAAAGAGGAAAACTGAGTGGCCAATAAGCAGCTTGTGTAACTGCCCTATAATCTGTAGGCAGCCCCACACGTTGGGTGCCAGAATGTAGGGAACCAGCCCCACATCCCACCTGTGAGTACCCCGAGTTCAGTGGTGACAAAGAGATGAGAAACAGACAGATTAAGAATACATATAGTGAGACCAGGGAGCCAGCGTGTAAAGGAGAGTACAAAGGCCCCGAGCTCTGATCTTCCACAGTATTTATTGGTTACAATCACTTTGACCTATAGGGTAGGTGGTGGAGTGATGGTAGGGAGAGGGTGACATGACAGTGGGGTGAATCAGTGAGCCAGAACTGATGTGTCATTCTAAAGATTGATAACAGTGGCAGTTTGGGAGTTTCACAAAACAAGAACATGTGGTTATCTTTAGCCTCTTATCTATGGGCAGCTGGTGGAACGGGGACCTTACAAGGAGCCTACAAATCTGGTTACCTCTTAATGCTATGAAGGGGTTTTAGGTTCTTGAGCACAATGTTTATGGTAACAGAGCCTAGGTCACCCTGCACCAGAACATGAGGCATGGAGAAGTTTGCCTCTCTAGAGGCCTCCCTTAGTTTGCTGGGGTTTGTTGTTCCCAGTTTATGTGTTACTAATAACCAATTTATGTAGGCACTCTGTAAGTCCTTTCTCCTTTGCTGCTTCCCCCAACATAATCAGGAAAAAAAAATACAATGAGATTCCACTATGTATCCATGATAGAAAAAAAAATAAGGCTGAAAATTTGAAGTGTTTATAAGGATACAGGGACCAAGAAGAGGAAATAGTATGTGTGCACATGGTGAGTGAAGCCTGCAGCAGCATGAATTATGCTTTTGCAAGGAATTCTTTATGATTGCAATTTAAGCATAAGGTAGGAAGTAAGGAAAAAGGGGTTAAAGAAGCTGACAGATTATTCAGGGCTTTGTTTGAAAGCTGTGATATTTGTGTTTTCTATAGAAGGAAATGGTAAAATATTGAAGGATTTCCAGGAGGGAAGCAAAAATGTCAGGTTTGGATTGTACAAAGATTGTTCTGGAAGCAAAGTGAAGAATGTTCAGAAGGGAGTAGCTGAAGACAATAGTTAGGATGCCGATTCAATGTCACACAGAGACGATGAGAGTGTGATAAAGGCAGCAGCCATAGGGATGGCGGGAAGACGTAAATAGATGCCACTAAAGAGGAAGAATCAGCAGAACTTGGTCATGGATAAGGAATGAAGGGTAAGAAACTTGGACAGTAATGGAAGTTTCAAGATTAGCCAACAGGGTAAATGTTGCAGCTTACTGGAAAAGTTTCCTACCTGGGAGAGTAAATTTGCAACAGAACAAAGTGATGAATTCAGAGGTACCTTTTGGGATCTTAATAGTCAGTTGTTTCTGTGGGTCTGAAGCTCAGTAGCCAGGTCTAGGCAGGAGATTTAGTTTTAGCAGTCATTGGTGTATTAATGGTTAGTAAACACTGTCCATGGATAACATCACCAATAAGGATAAATGGGGGAAATAAAAGAGAGCTAAGAACAGAATCCCAGGGATCAACATCTGGGAGATGAGATGTTTTTTTACCAGGGGCTGGGTAAAATCTGAAAAAGGGGCTGAAAAGGAATAAGACTGATAGAGGCAAAACAGTGGACTTCAAGAAACAAAGGGAAGAGTTTCCAAAAAGAGGACATATCTGGCAGAGGCCAATATTGAGGAGACATGAAGATATAGACTCACAGTTGCCACTCAGTTTCTCGATTGTAAAGGGCACTGGTCATGTGGGTCTCTAGTAGAGGTAGGTGGTTGTGGGTTGAGAAGTAAATAAGGGGTGATTAATTAGTGACATCGCCTTCTCCAAAATCTAGGTTGTGATGGCAGTAGGAATTGTAAGCTGAAGGACTGTTTTCTTTTTTCTTTTTTAAGGTGATAGCCCCTCAAAGATATATACCTACTTGAGGGAAGTAGGTAGTCCAGAGGAAGAAGTTGGTGTTAAAGGAGAAAGGAAGGACAATGAGGGGACCGAGTTGTTGAAGCATCAGGAGGAGGTGGTGACCAGAGGGCTTCACTGCAGATGGGAGAAGGGGCCTCTTCCATGGAAACGGGGTGGGCTACAGAGAAAAGGTGGGCTCAGCTATAGGTGAGCCTGTTTCTAAGCGGGAAGTGGGGACATGTACTTCTCTCTGATGGCCATGTTTTCTTAGTGAGATAATTTTCCAAGTAAGAAAATAGAGATATGGGACAGGGATTTGAACATTGTTGAAGGATGGCAGAAGTTGCTGACTTGGCTTATGAAGATGACAACTTGCTGTCAATCATCCAGGTGTGGTTGGAGAGCACTGATTTTTTGGTAGCAGCAATCTGTGTGTGTGTGGGCGGGGTTGTGTCTGTGTGCGCGCACGTGTGCATTTGCTAGCAGCGCTCAACCACCATGGTGTATACAGAATTTAAACAGTCTGAATGTTTAGGTCAAATCTATTTGAGATTTTACTAGTTGAGTGAGGCAGAAGGACAAGGATTAATATTTATGGAGTGACCTTGGACATGGGAATTAATCTCTCTAAACCTCAGTTTCTCTATAAAATGGGACTAAAAATACTACCTGAGTTGTTTTAAGAATTAAAGGAGATAATACAATGTTCTTCACATTTTTTTAATGTGATCCTCAATAAGAAATATGTAGAAGTATTTTAACAAGAAATATGTATGTTATTGTGAGAATTATAAGAGTTACTGTGAGTCTGCAATGCCTTCAGCAAAATACATGGGAACTTATGTATTTCCAAATTCAGAATTTTAGGAAAGGAAATTGTAGAACACATATTATATAACACTCTGTCAGGGATTACAGAAGTATCAAAAATGAAACATCAAACTTTTCACATAAAAACATATAAATATTCACATAAACTATGAACAAAGACTATAAATAGCTTCACCTCAGTTTTGGACTAGACGTTTTGGGATTTTTTTTGGAGCTTTTTGGACTTTGGAACTGCGGAAAAGAAATTGTGGAGAATTATATAGAGAGATAGGTAGGTAGATAATATAGACATAGATATACATATCGAGATATTAGATATATAGTGTTTTTCAGTGCCTGGCATATAAATAGTATTATTATTAGTACAGATACATTTTAACTTGGGGGTCCTCACCTACCAAAGTAATTTTTGACCTACTAATAAGTTGTGACTCACAATCTGAAAAATGCTGATATATAATGATATATAAATGATTAGCTTGATCCCTGGATCATACATAGTAAGCTCTCAACACAAGTTAAAAGGTGAAAAATGCCATTTTATGTTTCTATAATGTTTTTACCTTTCAAAAATCTTTTAATTACATAGTTGCCATTTATCTTCAGTCACTTTATCAGAAATGAAGTAAATGATTTGTCTCTTGATCTACTTTTGAGAGTTTCATGTTTCAGTGATTTTATCTTGAACAGTAGGAAATTTAAATTATTTTAATTCATACCTTCCTGTGGCTTTATACCTTGACACCTAAAGTACTTTTTAGTTTTTCTTTATTTTCTATGAAATAGATTATTTTTTGCACAGATAAAGAAATAGAGCTAAAAACTCGAGCCATTTGTCTGAGGTTACAAAATGTACTATTTCTATGTAGAACTCGCCCAATAGTATATACAGTTTAAGAACAACTTTCAAGCACTTTGTTATTCACTACTTAAAGTGAGTCAAAGACACTCCTATCTGAATACCCCTTATAATCTTTGTGTTCTATTTTGTAGTTCTCTTGGAGATGTTAAAATAGCTGAAGTGAATGTCAAGGGTTTGTTCATAAAGCTCATTAACTCTTCCCTTGACAAAGAAATGGCAATTGGAGATCATATTCTCCAGCAAAATGTGAATGGACAAACAATTTCTTTGTACCAATTCCTTCCAAATATCGTAATGCAGGCTAATTCCACAGTAACTGTGAGTATGAGAGTATAAATACTGTACATTAGAATTGTACATGACAAACCTGTTGACACTGTCAGCCTGTAGCTCAGCACTGTCTCATTATCACTTGATCTGGATCTAAACATAAGATGTGATTTTGTTGTTGGTGGTTAATTACACCACGCTGTCCATCTTCTGGATGTAAGTTAATACCCATAGTCAAATTTCCACAGCTGTCTTCAATTTTGTGTACAATATTTTGTTTTTATAATTTAACTATTAAAATGAAATTCCTTATTTCCTGAAACCAAGTAAATATAGACTTGAAAAGACAAGTGAAGAGATTATTTGCTTAAAGAACAGATAATTAGCAGAAGCAGGAGGGTTCCTCTCTTTCTCGTTTTTTCCTTTAAGCCCTGTAGAGTAGCCGTTTGGTGTTACATAGCTTAACATTGTATACGATGTAGTCATTATATTTTAAAACCTCATCTGTTCAGAAGGATTATGTCAGAGTAACCTTATGACATTTACAAAATTGTATTCAGCTCCAATGGTATTTGTCATTAACAATTTTGTTACAGGTGTGGGCAGCAGCATCTGAAGCAAAGCATCAACCTCCATCAGATTTTCTTTGGAAAGAACAAGACAAGTTTAGAGCAAGTCCTGATTGTATAACAATCCTGTGTGAACCGAATGGTCAAGTTAGTTTCTGGTTCTTAACAGTCGTTTTATTTTTTTAATATTGGACTTTTAAGCATATCCACATTTTTTATTTTTATTTTGTGCAGTGTGTCTAAGTGCATAAATGTCAGTAAAATTGACTTTATGCCTAAAAGATTATTTTATTGTCAGTTTCTTACAAATTTACTTATTTTTTTATTTCAGTAGTTTTGGGGGAACCTGTGGTGTTTGGTTACATGGATAACCATGTTTTCAGGTGGAAGAGTGCTCATTAGTTCTTAAGTGGTGGTATTCCATATTATGTATATACCACATTTTCTTTATCCGCTTGTTGCTTGATGAGCATTCGGGCTGGTTTTTCATTGAATGGATAGTTCTCCTTATGTTCCCCATTCTCTTAGCTCACTCAATTACTTTTTCATCCTTAAAAGCTTGAATAGAACCATTACTAAATGCCACAACACATTAGGCAAATCAACAGCATTCTCTTCCCAATGTCAAAGGGCCCAAGAGCTACTTAAAATTTGGCAAAAATAATTTTGATATCTCATATTTCTAGGAAGCATCTTCAACTTGCAAAGTCAAGGGAAGATTTTATTTGCAATATTTAGCCTGAAGAGTGGGATAAGGAAGGTACTCCATACAGGTCTTTTCTTTTTCTTTTTTCATTTCTCAAATATTTATTGAGATTCTTCTCTATTTTAGAGCTATGCTAAGTACTGGGAATATAACAGATTAAGATATAGTATCTGCACTCAAAAAACTAATATTCTAAGGAAAGAGCTTACAGTATTAATTTGAAATGACTATACTTTACTCCCTATAAAATTAAGGGTTTTAGCAATAGCTTTGTGTCATTTGTTCCCAGTACTTGACAACTTTATATTTTCACTCAGCCTTCCTTTTGGTATAATATTAGCAGAAATATATACCCGTGGACGCACCATTAAGATTCAAAGGTATTTCGTTTTACAACAACAAAAAAGTTAATTGTTTTTCAAAATGGTTTTTAGATCATTTTTACATACCTGTCTTTTTCTTATCCCCAGTCCAACTTACTATGCCATATAACTACTAACCCACAAAATATGTTAAGCATAATCTATCTCTGAGTTTGTTTTTTGCTGCATTTTAATCTATGTTGAGGTGGACTTTCCCTTTAAAATAGACTTGTCTAATTTCTTTTTCTTTTTCTTTTTCTTTCTTTTTTTTTTCTTTTTTGAGACAGAGTCTCACACTGTCTCCCAGACTGGAGTGCAATGGCGCCATCTTGGCTCACTGCAACCTGTGCCTCCTGGGTTCACATGCTTCTCCTCCTCAGCCTCTGACTAGCTGGGATTATAGGTGCACACCACCACACCAGGCTAATTTTTTTGTATTTTTAGTAGAAATGGGGTTTCACCCTGTTAGCCAGACTGGTCTCAAACTCCTGACCTCATGATCCTCCCACTTTGGCTCCCCAAAGTGCTGGAATTACAGGCATGAGCCACCGCCCCCAGCCAGGGCTAATTTCTTAAGAGTCTTTTTGCGGGAACAGTTGTTACATGGAAAGAGCACCCATTAGATGTAACTTAGCAGGCTTCACCCACTCAGCTTTAGATCTCCTTGTGGGCTCAAACTGAATTCTATAATACTTCTGTGATGGAGAAAATAAGGCTACACAATCTAAGTTATTTACTTAGATTAATTTTAACTGATGGGGAAGGTATGACTACACTATATAAGTTATTTACTTAGATTAATTTTCACTGATGGTGGAAAATAAGGATATACAATCTGAGTTATTTACTCAGCCTCATAAGAGATCATTAGCAAAACCCATTTCAGGATTAAGGCATTCTTGTCTCAGAACTTTCTTCAGAGTTATCCACTCTGCAAACTGGTTTGTGGTTTCTACTTTGTATGTGTGTTGCTCCGGGCACTGAGTGTCAAACCAGACAGACCAGATCCCTGAGCTCCTGGAATGCAGATTTTAATAAATTTTCATTCCTTGCAACTGAATTAGGCTTTGTACTTAGACTATTCCTTTTACTCAGTGATTTGAATAACTTTGCACATACAGAATCAGACCATTTCTGTGGGGTGATATAAGCACAAATAACTGTGCCTGCTTATGAAAGACTGAACCTGATTGATTGATCCATATAGAAAATATTTAAATATATTTTATATCTGTCAGACATGGTACTGGAAAAAAGAACGTAAGTATTTCACACTTCTTGTCTTCAAGAAACTCAGAGCCTACTAGTAGAAATTGTTATGTAATAATAAATAATTGCAATACAGTGAAACAATGCTTTAATAAAGTACATGCAGCTCAGGTCAGAAATATCAACTCTGTAAAGGAGAGCATGAGAAAAAGCATTGAGAGGAAGAGCCATATGCTGGGAGTCTGTAGAGGAGGGGAGTTAGCTTACCTAACCTGAACCACAGTGATCTTGCCCATTTTCACCTCCTGGACTCTCCTCTTCCCATGCTTCTCCAAGCACTCTGCTCTAGCCACACTGGCCTCCTCATACTACTTTTACTTTCCAGTGCTTGACTGCTCCTTCATGCCACAGGGCCTTTGAGCATGCTCTTGCCTCTCCATAGACTCTCTTCCCTCCCTTTTTACCTGTTAAATCCTACTTGCCCTTCAGAACTCACTTTAAGCCTTTTTTTTCCTTAGTCACATCCCACTGGAAATTCTACCCCATAGTAAAGCCATATGCATTATTTAATTTGACTAGAAAATATTTTCCTTAAATAGGCAGAAATGTGTCTTTAAGTCAGTTTGAAACCCTAATGTAAGTATAGAGTTCTTTGTCTGATAAATTTGTTTTCATTCTCACTTTAATAGCACTGGATATTGCTATCTGCAACCCCCAGGTAAATTTTCCTTAAAAAGACAGGTTACTGCCTTCCCACAAACATGCTGAAACACAGACTCAAAGCATCATCATGACCCTGGAATTGCTTTATATTTGTATAATTTGTATGTAGAAAATAATCCATATCTTGTGGAAAAAGTCACAGAGCCTGTAATCTACTGTCTAAAATAATAGCCAGCTATGCAGATCAGAATAGACCCTGTTTCTGGACTTGAATAATACTGTAAGATGCGGCAAAGAGAAGTTATATTATGGGTCTTTGTTTTTTCCTTGAGACAGAGCCTTGCTCTGTTGCCAGGCTGGAGCACAGTGGTGCGATCTCAGCTCACTGCAACCTCTGACTCCCTGGTTCAAGTGATTCTCCTGCCTCAGCCTCCCGAGTAACTGGGATTACAGGAACATGCCACCATGCCAGGCTAATTTTTGTACTTTTAGTAGAGACAGGGTCTCATCATGTTGGCCAGGATGGTCTCAATCTGCTGACCTCATGATCCGCCCGCCTCAGCCTCCCAAAGTGCTGAGATTACAGGCGTGAGCCACTGTACCCGGCCTGGGTCATTCTTAAAAAGAAGCCTAAAGTAAAGTATATCTTACACTACTTTTTGAGCCATCTTGTCACTAACATGGCAATGGTTAATATTCAGTACAGCTACAAATCTTATGGCTTCATATAAAGGTGGCTTTTAGTTTTGCTTTGCCATTTCTTAACTATATAGTAGTTATTCTACTTTCTCATCTGTAAAGTAAGAGATTGTATAAAATAATCTCTACGATTCCATGAGTCTACAGACCTTTAAAGCAGGGATAGATTTTTTTTTTACCAGTCACATTGTTGTCCCATTGGGATTTGGAGTCTCTAAATTACATGTGAAATAATTAACAAATGTCTTATGTTTATCAATGCCTGGTACTTTCCCAATATATTGTTTTGCACTAGAGATCCAGATGTGGAACAGACCAGTCCTATACAGTAGGAACTCGTTGAAGGGCTGTTTATATATGCCTTATTTCATCTGATTCTCAGTAATGTTTCAGTATTTTACAAAGGAAGAAAAATGAGGCTTGGAAAGTTAAATGGCTTGTTCAAGGTCACATGACAAGTAACATGATAGAGCTAAAATAAAACCATATCTTCTAGCTCCCAATAATTTTTCTATTGTACTAAAAATAGTTTGCAAGTTTCATGTGGTCAACATTCTAGAGCTGAGGCTAAATTTTATCACATTATCATCATTAGTGAATATTTTTAAGTTCCTACAATACAGGGAAAAATAAAATACTGCCTTGTCTAGGAAAGGCACACATCTCATTAAGGGAGATCACACTAAAAAGATCATGAACATATTTTCAAAATATAATATATTTGAGCTACTAAAAGGGAGGATTCCTAACTAATGACCTATAGCAAAAGTCCATTTTCTTTTTCTGATATAATCTATGAAAATAAACTTTTTTAAAAAAAGAATTCATCTTTCTCTGCTGGAAGCTTAGCCTAGCTGAACTTGCCTTATGTTGTCTTTATGTTACTTGTCAAGCCAAGCAGAGGAATGTTCAGTGGTTACAGCGTAAAGTCCAAATCTCTACTTTGGTAAACTAAAAACAGATCACTAGAACAAGTAGAATGTTAGAACACTTTTTCCATGTTGAATAGAAATATAACTGTTAGTCTCTATACAGGATTTTCCTGAATAATTTTGGCACATGTATGTGCACATGTCACATATTCAGGAAATCCAAACAAACTCCAGCTTTAATGCTCATGGATCTCCTTAATACTCCCACCTAGGATTCTAGCCTGGAGAACATGTTTTCTTGTCCATGTCTCTAGTTCTTCTGCCCATTTTCCCATCTCAAATAAAACACACACACACACACACACACACACACACACACACACACACACACGCACACACACACGCACACACACATGCACAGTGTCTAAATGTTTAAAATCTTAACTTATTAATATTCCCATTACTTTTTGCACATTTCTTTACAGTTATGAAATTCAGTAGCTGGATGAATTTTACAATACTTCAGTAAAGCAATTCCCATTACTACCCTCTCAGTTTTACATATGATAGAAAATAACTTACCTATCTGAGGTTATGCTGCTTTTAATTTTCAGAACAGGAAACTAAGGCCAAGATGTCTTATGATATCTTTGTCATGTAGTTTGCTAAGCCACACTAAATCACATCATATAGTTCTTTTTTTTTTTTTTTTTTTTGAGATGGAATCTTGCTCTTTCGCCAGGCTGGAGTGCAGTGGCGTGATCTCGGCTCACTGCAACCTCCATCTCTTGGGTTCGAGTGATTTTCCTGCCTCAGCCTTCTGAGTAGCTGGGACTACAGGTGTGCACCACCATGCCCAGCTAATTTTTGACTTTTTAGTAGAGACGGGATTTCACTATGTTGGCCAAGAAAGTCTCAATCTCTTGGCCTTCTGATCCACCCACCTTGGCCTCCCAAAGTGCTGGGATGACAAATGTGAGCCACTGAGCCCAGCCGATTTAAAAAATTCTGTTGGACCATATCTTACACTGTAAACAAAAAACAAAAACTCAAAATGGATAAGAGACCTAAATGTAATTCCTGAAACCATAATACTGCTAGGAAAGAACATAGGGGAAGAGCTCCTTGATGTAGTCCATTGCAGTGATTTCTTGGTCTCACACCAAAGCTCGGGCTACAAAAACAAAAATAAATAAAAGGGGATATGGAGTATAGCAAACTAAAAGGTTTCTGCACAGCAAAGGAAACAATCAACAAAATAAAACATCAACATACCGAGTGGGAAAAAAGTGTTTGCAAACCACATACCTGAGAAGAAGCTAATATTCAAAATGCATAAGGAACTTCTACAACTCAATGGCAGAAAAACAACCTGATTTAGAAAACAGGCAAAAGACCCGAACAGACATTTCTCCAAAGACATTTAAAAAATGGCCAACAGATATATTAAAAGGTGTCGAACATCACTAAACATCAGATAAATGCAAATTAAAATCACTATGAGCTATCACTTCACACTTCGTAAGGATGGTATTCCAAAAAGACAGAGATATAGCAACAAATGTGAAAGTATGGAGAAAAGAGAACCCCAGTACATGGTTGACAGGAATGTAGATTGGTGAAGCCTTTATGGAAAACAATATGGAAATCCCTAAAGAAAGTACAAGTAGAGCTGCCATAAAACCCAGTAATCCCTCTTCTGGGTACATACCCAAAAAAGATGAAATCACCACCTTGGAAAGGTATCTGCACACCCATCTTCATTGCAGCATTATTCATAATAGCCAAGATATGGAAACAACCTAAGTGTCTGTCAACAGATAAATGGACAAAGAAAATGTATATATACATGATGGAATATTATTCAGCCTTTAAAAAGAACATGGAGGGACCTGGAGGACATTATACTGAGTAAAATAAGTCAGACACAGAAAGAAACATGTTGCATGATCTCACTTATATGTGGAATTTTTAAAAGGTCACGTATTCAGAGAAAGAAAATAAAACTGATTCACAGGATGGGAGCATAGGAGAAAATGTGGAGATGTAGGTTAAAGGATACAAAGTAGCAGAGATTTGTAGGATGAGGAAGCCTAGGGATCTAGTCTACAACATGAGGACTATAGTTAATGAAATTTTATCATATTGGGGATTTTTGTTAAGTAGATTTTGTTATGTAGCTCTTGTCATAAAAGAGTAACTATGTAAAACAGTAAATATCTTAATTTGCTACACCATAGTAACCATTTTACTATCTATATGTATCTCATAACAGCATGTTGTAAACCTCAATACACACCATCAATATTAATAAATCATTTTCATTAGGCGGTTGCCTGGTACACCCCTATCCACTGGAAGCAAGCATGGGAGAAATTAGAGACTGACATTGAATTTAACAGATGTTCAGTAGTATCTCCAACATCCAGAAGGCACAAGTTTCAGTGGACAGCATCTACAACTGCAATAACTAAAGAAAAAGAAGATCAACCTAAGAACCACATTTCAACTTATCAGGTGGAACAAGCTCAAGTTTTTCTTAAGAGGTAAATATTGTTTGGCTTGTTTGTTGGAATGGGTCCTTCCCACAACTGGTAACTGAGCATGTGGGAATAACTAGATGACAAATGGATGTGTGATATATAAATTAATTGTGATTTTTGGAAACTACTATTTTGAATAGGACTCAGGAAAAGCAGAAAAACAGAATGAGCAGGTAAATACTCATGGGGCAATGAAGGCTGGTGATCTTCACTAGGTAGTACTGAGACCTCTCTGGCCATTTCACTTTTCACAGGCACTGTTATTAAGAGGCAAGGCTGCTGCAGAGAGGTGAAGAGGTGAGAGGTATCCCCAAGTCTCTAGCAGTGCTTAGGTGGAGGGAGAGGTGTACCATCCAGGAATTTTATCTTGGATCAAGAGCTGGCTGTAGACAGAGGTGCAGAATATATTATTCATTTGTAGGCAAATGTTTCTGTAGTTATAATAAAAGTTCTTCCCACAAAATCTAAAAAGTCATATTCTCTTGGTCTTGAAATATGCTTTCACCTTAATTGTGCCTTCAACACTAATGCCACACACAAAATGGCTTTTGAGTTCCATTTAGGTTTTTTCTTTTACAGAGAGAAAGAAATCCCACCAACCGTTTTCCCCAATCACAGCCCTTGGTGCCAGAATCCCTATGTCTCTGCACATCCTTACTGTCCTCTGATTGAACCACACAATACATGCATCACTGGAGGCAGCTTGGGGAGACAGCCCAGGTCTCCATCAACCAGACCTAATCGAGCCCCAGGTCAGTTAAAAGAGTACTTGTTCCAGTGGAGAGGAAGGAGTGTGTGTGTGTGTGTGTGTGTATGTGTGTGTGTGTGTGTGTGTGTGTGTGTGTGTGTTTGTTTGTATGTGTGTGTGTACACATGTGTTAACTAGTGGATTAAGTGATTTTAAAACTTGCTAAGTGTTAAAGACGATTCATATTCTCAAGAGATGGCTCTTAAACAAGTATTGTCAGCCATTCACTTACATTTCCCCTAGCACAGTGTCTTCCACTGTGCTAGATAAATACCTGTTCTTGATAAATATCTGTTGAATGAATCAAAAGAACAGTGTGGCAAGCAAGAGTATGTATGATTCTTGAAGTTCAATTAAAAATATGTTTTGTTTTTTCATCAGGCAGCAAAACTTGGCCTTACAAGTTACAGTGTGTTGAAAAAAATTTCATCTTTTTCAAACACTGTAATGTTAATCCCCAATTCTTTCTCCATCAGAAGGAAGTTTCTAAAGTCCTCTAAATAAAGCTTTTAAAGTTAGTATGATTAACACAGGATCTGTGAATGGATTTTAGGAAATCCATGTACTTGCTACATTTGGCACAAAATTGTGTGTCTGTATGATTTTTTTGGTAGGGGGAGAATCCATGAAGTTCATCAGATGTCCGCAAGTATTTAACAAGAACTGGAGTAGAAGAACATAAAGCGAAGAAGGAACCAGACCCTCAACTGTTGTAGAAAGCCTGTTTAATACACCAGCAATATCCTGGTGAAGTTGTAATGACTCACAAACGTTGATTTAGGAAAGAAGAGCTTATTTTAAAAAAAAAAAAAAGTGAAATCTTAAGCAGAATCCCAATATATAAAATGCATAAAAACAGATCTGCCCAAGGTGAAGAGGATGTAGCAATTTCCACTGCTCATGACCCCCTTATTCTTCCTTATCTCTTTGCCTGTGATCTTTAAGACACCACAGAATCACAAGATTCTCCATAAAACAGTATGACAACCATTCTGTTAGTATGTGAGCACATCGTTGGGAAATAGCACCCCCAAAACAGTACATTTTAGAAGTGGAATGATGAAAATTTTGTAAATTACTGAAAATATTTCTTTTTTATAAAATTGTGTACTATGTAGCTCTGTGCCTGAGTTTCCTCATCTGTAAAGATATGGGTCTGAAATTGAAGGCCTCTTTCAGCAATAAACTCTGTGCATGTGTGTGAGCTTTAGATATAGATACATTAGATAGATGCAATAACTTTTGTCCTTTACAATCTTTACTACTTTATGACTTAAATTTGAAGCTCTCAAGAAGTATATTATGTTTTTTTAATGACAACCTTCATTGTTTTACTTATTCAGAACAACTTATTTTCCAAAGAAATTTGATTTCAATTTTTTTGAGGCACTTTTCTATAATATAATGGTGGCAACTCATCCTGATTATTCAGTAACATTTGCTATTCAACACAAAACACTTCACTGTATGTGTATATTTTGTAGTAGGAATTCAAAGATAGTTACTTTGATACCTCTACAGCCTTTGCATATCGTTATATAACTTTTTGATTTTCCATTCACTAAATTTTCAGTATGAACAGATATACATCAGAATTGTATGATTTACTGGTTCATCTCCTTGAAAGGATATGTAACATGATTCTTCAAGGGAAGGTTACATGGTTTATTAATTACCCAGTATCTCTTTAATTTGCCTGCTACTGGAATATTTGCTACCATTAGCACACACTCAATAGCTGGCAAAGAAAAAAAACAGACAAAACAAAAAATAATTATACTTGAAAGTTGTTCAATTCTGTTCCATTTACCCTACAATAATAAATAGGCTGGTTTGCTGAGTTACAGAAGAATCTTCAATAGAAAGAAATCTATCTTCTCTCTGAAGATTGTTGCCTTGTTTTAAATTGTGTATCTCAAACATGCTACAGAGGCGCCTAGAGACTAACAAATAGGATAATTTTAAAGAAACATCTACACATCATATGTCCAATTTATGCTAAACACATTTTGTTTTAAAAACATGTTAAAATACAGAAAGCGTAATATTCAAAGCACCCGTATATTAATCATGCAGAATGAATGCATGGTAACATTTGTTGTATTGTTTCACATTACCACAAAGAAAAATTCATAAATTTGAAGTTCCCTTTGATTGTCTTTGCAGTTTTGATCTGATATTGGAATAAATCATTCTGGATCTCATTTTATACTTTGTTTACATGCATATGGATCCATATATATATATATATATATTTAAAATAACTTACATGTTTTTAAGTTACATAAATGGCATCATGCTAAACGTCCCTGCTCTTTTTGACTTAATATAATTTGGGGGATTTAATTATAGTAATATAGAGAGACCTAATTTGGTCACTTTACTATGTAGTATTCCATTATACAAATTTACTCTACCTTGTTTATTCCCCTATTAATGTTTTGCTCTTCAACAATGTAGATGAAAAATTTGTTTTAAATTAAAAAAATTTTTTTTTGCTTTTAAAAAATTTACCAAGTCTTTGAATGCATCTAAGAAAATGTTATATCTATACCAATGATTATCCTGCGCATGTCTACTTGTACATACATACAAAGATTCCTTTGGGGTTCATACCTAAACTTTTTAAATCTTCTAAAATTCCTACAAAGGACAACTGTATTTGTTCAGTTGTATGGTACCTGTATTTTATTAGATTTTGCTAAATTGCTCTAGGAAGAATTTTACTAATTTATACTCCCACCAACATAATAAAATATTTAACATTCCCTTTATTCTTACCTAACTTTATATTGCCAGAATCTTAAATTATGTGCCAATCTGATGAATATTAACCAGTAATTCATTATCCTCATGTGAATTTCCTCTTTAATAGTGGGGTTGTGCATCTTTTCACATGTAAAAAAATAAGGAAAAATTTCCGTATCTCATAATGATAAATTTATATGTTTATATTTATTAATTTTGTGGGGGTATCCATTCCCTCAGGCATTTATCCTCTGAGTTACAAACCAGTTACACCCTTCAATTAGTTTAAAATGTACAATTAAGTTATTATTGACTATAGTCACCCTATTGTACTATCAAATAGTAGGTCTTATTCTTTTTTTTTTTTTTTTGCATCCATTAATCATCCTTACCTCCCTCCTTCTCAGCTCCAGCTACCCTTCCCAGTCTCTGGTAACCATCCTTCTACTCTCTATGTCCATGAGTTCAACTGTTTTAATTTTTAGATCCTACAAATAAGTGGGAACATTGTATGTTTATATTTATTTCTGGTAGTTTTTCAAATTTGCTTTTTGTATATGTCTTTAATACATTTGAACTTGTTTCTATGTAGGGTATGAAATAGTGATCTCAGACTTTTTCCATATAGTAAACCATTTATCTCAACACCAAACAGAGGGTGCATCCATCGTGTGCCCACTGATTTCTAGTACCACCTCCCTCCTGTGCTTGGGCCTGGGTCTGAGCTCTCCAGAGTGTTCTGTTGCTCTATTGCTGTGCCAATAACACTCTTCCCATTGTTATTGGTATGTAATCATTCTTTTGCTCTCTCCTTGCTCTTCCCTTTCAGTGTCATTTGGCTTTTCTAAAATTTTTTACTCCTCTTTACAAGAATCATTTTCATAAAGTTTCACATAAAAAAAAACCATCTTGTTGGTAGTTTGACTAAAATGGTAAGAATTTTAAAGATCATGTTGAGAGAAAGTTGATACCTTTATGATATTGAGTCATGGTATATGAAATCAACTGTCAATTTATTCAGATTTCTTTCATAGCTTTCATTGATACTTTGTCATTTTTTCCATAAAATTCTTATAGTCTTTTGTTAGATTTCTCACCCAGGCAGCTATATTGATTTGTTGTTATTGTTGCTTCTGCATTTGAAAATGCTATCTCTTTCTATAACATTTTTTTCACTTTATTAAAGAAGAGGAAAATTATCTACATATATTGCTCGTTTCAACAAATTTTCTGAACTTTTTAGTTTTAATAGCTTGTAGTCTCATGGGTGATTTTTTTGTCATTTGTTTTTGAGACAGAGTCTTGCTCTCTCACCCTGGCTGGAGTGCAGTGGCACAGTATTGGCTCATTGCAACCACCACTTCTCTGGTTCAAGTAATTCTCATGCCTCAGCCTCCCAAGTAGCTGAAATTACAAATGTGTGCCACCACACCCAGCTAATTTTTGTATTTCTAGTAGAGACAGGGCTTCACTATCTTGGCCAGCTGGTCTCAAATGCCTGACCTCAAGTGATCTGCCCTTCTTGGCCTTCCAAAGTGCTGGGATTACAGGCGTGAACCACCATGCCTGGCCACATGGATTGTTTTTTCCTCCTCTGTATGGTACAAATGTGTACAAATGATACCCTTTCTTTCCAGTGCTTATGTATTTATATCAAGTTCTTGTATTATTGCATTGGCAATAATGGGAAATATTTCCAATGAGCAAAGCCAACTTTGTTTTATTGATATTTTTAATTGGAATGTATCTAAAATGACATCATTTAGTAGAAGATTTGCTGAAAGTCACCACTGAGCATTCATTTTGCTGAAAATTTGTTCCTATGGGAATTAGCAGAAATTTGGAGGAATGTTCTAAAATCTATAATGTATGGGGTTAGGAATTTTATTCAATATAATGCAAATCAAATGCACAAGGCCTCTAGCTAACTTTGTAGCTATGGATTATTAGAGGATTAAATATAATATGACACTCATCCTGCCCCTCAGTGTTCATAACAAACTAAAATGCCAGAAACCACTCTTGGGCAATAAATATTTCTGATGATTTAGGAGTCATGAGAAGAGGTTTCATTAAAGCCTCCTCCCCGCCGCCCCGCCATAAAATAAACCAAAAAATTGTGAGTAGATTCTCCTTAAGAGTCCTTTCAACTGGCCCCAAGAGGGGTTACCTTTGGCTCTTCATGCCATATACTACCAAAGCTCTTGCCATAATTGCCCTCTTTGTCTCTTTCAAAAGAGCTCTCACTCCCATAGCTTCAGAAGTCACCACACCTTCTACCAAAAGCCTGTTAAGGTGTCCTCCCCCTGGCCTAAGAGGAATCTGATAGCAGATGTCAAGAGAAAATGCTTTTCAGCTCCTTATAAATTCCACTATTATTTCGACTTCACAAATAAGAATTCAGTAAGTGGTGGAGCTAGAAAATGTTCCCCCTTTGAACCTTTTTTTTAATATTATACGACAAGAACAAAAAAGACACACCTCTACCCACTTCCCCAAGTGAAAAATAGTATGTTGTCATATTTGCATTATTTTTAAAATAAGCATTATATGTTAAACAAAAGTCTCCTAGATTTCTTTCCCTAGTCCTGGTCCTATTCCCCTCCTTCACTCCCTGAAGCAACATCCATGAACTAGGTATATTTCTTTTTGCTTTTGTCTTGTTTGTTTTTTGTTGCTTAATTCAAATCTAACTTCAAATTCAAAAATTTTTCCACTATCAACTATTGAAGCTCAAAAAACTCATCTGTAACTGCTAATATATATTCTAAACCTACATAACCAAAGCAAATGTTACAAAAGACAGTATTGATTTTTCTAAGTATGATAGATTCTGATATTCCCTACTCTGTTCTTTTTTATTTCATTGTAAAATACTTCTCATTACCTCCTAAATTTATTTCCTAACCAACAGAGAGGGCAGGATTTGCTGTTTAAGAAATACTGCATTAGAAATATTTATGAAAAGACAATAGCAATAGAAAAGGCTCAGGGGAGATAGCCTTGGAACTAAGGCATTGAAGGTTGAATAGGAGTTATTCAGATTGAAAAGAGGGCAGACAATGCATTCTGAGTAAAAGAAACAGTATATATTAAAAGCACAAGAAGGTAAGAATAAACTTTAGGTTCAGTGAACAGTGAGCAATTGTATCCAACTGAAATATAAGTGGAAATTGAGGCATTAGTCCAGCAGGTTTGGTAAGGACTAGATGTTAGAGGTATTTGTATACCACCATGTTAGTGTTTCAACTGTTTTATGAAAATACTGGTGAGGCACCAATTGGATTTTAAACAGGCGTCTCATATAGTTAGATCTGTGTTTGAAAGAGAACTTTAAAAGCAATGTGAAAAATGAAATGGAGTAGGAGAGATTCCAAACTCTTTGTCTTCAGCCCAACATTTTATTCTGAACTTCCGATTTATGAGGCTAATTATTTACAATATCTAGTTGGATGCCCTACAAGTAACTCATTCTCAGAATGTTCATAACAATTCATCATTGTCTTTCCCTCAACGTGTGTCATTCCACCGATTTTCCTTATATAAGTGAATGCCATTCAGAAACCCCAGGTATCCTGGCAGTCTTTCTCTACTCCTTTTCCTTCCTCACGTCCCAAGTATAATCAATCTTGTTTATGTATCCTAAACATTTCTTATCTTATTTAAAAATCTTCATTTTCTCCCCATTGTCCTCATGGTGGAGTTCAGTCCCATAAAATTGTTTAAGTATCTTTGAGTCTGGCCTGGCCTATCTCATCACACATTCGCCTTCTTGCATTCTATGCTTTAGCCATGTTGAAGTTCTTTCAGTTCTTCAAACACACCCTGACTACTTCTAGGCCTTCACACATTCTTTCACCCTTCCTCTTCTCATGGATAATGCTTATTCATTCTTAACGTTTCTACCTATATGTCACTACCTCCAAAGAACCCATCTCTGGTTCCCACCAAGTGACTTTTTGCTCATGGTATGTGTTAATATGCTGATCAAACAAAGCGTTCATTGTACTGTATTGTAAATTCTCTTTATCTCAGATAAGGGTTAAATTGCTTTTATTCTGGTCATCTTTTTGTCACTTGCACCAAACTCAGTGCATGACACATAGAAGTTAATATGTGTATATTGAAGGACACTGAAAAAAAGACACAATTTTTAAGTGACATCTCATAGACTTAGACTTGTATTTTAATGAGAATATTTGAAGCAATATAAAAAATAAAGTGGAATACAAATATCCCAAAATCTAGGGAAAAAAAGCAGTAAGGAAGCAAAGGACAAGGAAAGAAAGGAACAACAAAGATTAGAGAGTAAGACTGAGCACAAGTAAGTCTAGTAGAGTTGTAATTTGAATCCCAAGAGGAGATGATGGAGAGGTTCAGACAGAAACAATAGTTAAATAAATCATGGCAAAAATTCTCAAAAACTGATACAAAGACATCAAGCCACAGGATCAAGGACAATCATAAATCCCAAACAGCATAAATACAAAGGAAAACACATCTATGTACACCATAATAAAACTTCAGAAAACCAAATAATGGAAGTCATAAGATAAGGGAATGATAGCCTCAATGTGCTAACAGAACTTCTAATCTTGAGTTCTATATTAGGGAAAAATATACTTGAAAGGATGAAGATAAAGACATTTTCTGACAAAAACTAGAAGGATTCATTAGTGGCAAATCCACACTAAGGAAATACTAATGGCAATACTTCAAATAGAAAGAAAATTATCCCATATGAATGCACAGAGCTATAGGAAGAAGTAAAAAATGGAAACAATCAAAACATGGATAAACATAAATGAATATTTACTATACAAGATAACACTGATGTTGTCTTACAGAGTTTTTAATTTATATAGAATTTAAATACATGGCAGCCGTGTAGTTTCCTAGGGAGGGATACCTTAACAATGCACCACAAACTTGATGTCTTAAAACAATAGAAATTTATTCTTTCACAATACTGAGGCAGAAATCTGAAAGCAAGATATTGGCAAGGCCATGCTCACTTTGAAGACTTTAGAAGATGCTCTTTCCATGCATCTTTCTAGCCTCTTGTCATTGCCGGCATTCCTTGACATTCCCTGGCTTGTAGATGCATCGCTGTAATCTCTGCCTCCGTCTTTGTATGGCCTTACCTCCTGTGTGTGTGTGTACAATTTCTCCTGTCATTGGGTTAATCCACCACGACCGCATCTTGACTTTATACCCTATGTCCAAATAAGGTCATGTTCACAGGTCACAAGGGTTAGGACTTCAACATATCTTTTAGGGAGACACAATTCAGTGCATTACAACAGAACAGGACAAAAGTTGGGAGAAGACTAAATGAAGTTAAAGTACTCCAAATTTTGTTTTGTCCAATAAGTTGTAAAAATAGCAACTTATATTAGACTTTAATAAAAAAAATACATGTTGTAATATAAGATGGACAACAAAAGAATAGTATAAGAATGTCAGCCAGGCACAGTGGCTCATGCCTGTAATCCCAGCACTTTGGGAGGCCAAGGCAGGCGGATCACCTGAGGTCAGGAGTTCAGGACCAGCCTGGCCAACATGGTGAAACCCTATCTCTACTAAAAATACAAAAATTAGTTGGGTATGGTGGTGCACACCTGCAATCCCAGCTACTCAGGAGGCTGAGGCAGGAGAATCGCTTGGACCTGGAAGACAGAGGTTGCAGTAAGCCAAGGTCACACCACTGCACTTCAACCTGGGCAACAAGGGCAAAACTCTGTCTCAAAAAACAAAAAAGTCGTATGTCATAATTTCATTATCATTTGGTTAAAAATATATAATTTCCAATGTAATATATTCTTTGATACAGCATATATTTGGGGATAATATATCACCAAAAAATTGGGTTTATTTCAGAAATGCAGGGCTGGTTTGAGCTTTGAAAATTAATTGAGTTTAATCACCTTAACAGAATAAAGAGGAAAATTACATAGTCATCTCAATAGTAAAAGCATTTGATAAAATATTCACTCCATACCCATGAGAGGAAAATCATAAAATATTAGGACTAGAAAGAATTTTCTTAACCTGGCAAATGATATTTGCAAAACTCCTAAAGCAAACAATATCATACTTAACAGTGAAGTAGGTGAAGTGGTGAAAGTTTTTTCCTTGATGTCCTGAGCAAGACAAGAATTCTCTTTATAATGACTTCTATTCAACATTGTACTAGAAGTCTGCATGAAATAAGGCAAGAAAATGAATATACACATACTAATTACACCATAAACCAGCAATTACATTCCCAAGAACTACATATATCTAACAAACATATACATGTGTGCACCAAAATATCCATACAATAATGCTCGGAGTGAATGTATTTGTAGTAGCCAAGAACTAGAAGCAATCCAGGTGTTCATCAATTATTTAATGGACAAATACAATGTGTTCCTACAATCCCATAGGCAATGAAAATGAATGAATTACTGCTGCATGCAATAATATCAGTAAATCTCATAATTATACTATTGAACAAGAAATGTCAGACAAAAAGAAATGTATATTGGATGATTTTGTGTACATAAAATTCAAATACACACAATATTGAACCATGGTGTCAGAGGTCAGAAAAATAGTTATCTCTGGAAGAAGTAAGGAGTAATATTTAGAGTGTACCAAAAGTGCTTCTAGAATACTGACATGTTCCATTTCTTGATCCAAGTGGTATTTGCAAGTATGTTTTACTGGTTTTACCATGCTGTAAATTATAATTTGTGAACTTTCCTTCATATATATTATACTTAAATAAATTTTGTTTTTAAAAATTTAATGAGAAATAAAAATTGGAAAGGGAAGAAAGCATGGTTCCATTAATGAGCATGGATAGCTTATACACTGACAAGAAAGGACAAAGAAAATCTAAAAAAAAATATGTTGATGAACTCAAAATGAATATTAATAACATGAAACTTATTTAGTGTAAGAGAAAAACAATCTTAACCATTAATAAGCTTAAACCCATCATTATGTTGCAGTGTGTTGGGAATTAATTTTAATATAGTTTGTCATAGCTCAGTCATTTCCAGAAATACCTCATAGCAGAGAAAGCTAACTGTAGTCCTTAAAATATTCTTCCTTTATACACAAGATTTGCAGGTCCAGGGAAATCTAGACACGTGATCTCTGCTGCAAAATAGTAGGACTATGTGTCAACATCCTGTACAACGGAATGTGAACAGAAATCATGTCTACAACATCTGGATCATGCCCAGAGAGTGGGTGCTCCCCTGTGTCTTCTCTATGGCATGACCATAGGGGCTAGAGCTGCCATATTTCAACTGAGAGATGAAGCCATGAGCTGAGGATGGAAGAGCCACCCAAACTGCCTTGTATCGGCACAGCTCTAGATTGTTAAATGAAAGAAATAATTTTGTTAATGCCATTTTTAGGTTGGATCTTTGTGTCTGAGCCAGATGGCCCATACAGCAATGCTACCATTTTAAGATTTAGTTTCCCTTAATAGGCTACTGGTTAAAAAGAAAACAAAAATCACAGCCAGAACAGACATTTTAAAAGCAATTAGGTGAATTTGAATACAGAGTGAATATTAGACATTGAGTCATTGTTCTTAGGTGTGTTAATTGTGTTGTGATTGTATTTATTGTTGTTAGGAGATTCATACTGAGATCTTACTCTCTAATGGTCTGGTGATATAGGCAAATATAATAGATGTAAGATAATGTGGCCAGGCACAGTGATTCACACCTGTAACCCCAGCACTTTGGGATGCTGAGGCGGGTGCATCACCTAAGGTCAGGAGTTAGAGACCAGCCTGGCCAACATGGTGAAACTCCATCTCTACTAAAAATATAAAATTAGCCAGGTGTGGTGGCACCTGCCTGTAATCCCAGCTACT
Organism: Cheracebus regulus; assembly: GCA_963574635.1. Taxonomy (NCBI): domain Eukaryota; kingdom Metazoa; phylum Chordata; class Mammalia; order Primates; family Pitheciidae; genus Cheracebus; species Cheracebus regulus. The sequence goes on from CAUYQU010100365.1 coordinate 40,727, forward strand.
CAATAGACCGAGGCACAAGAATTGCTTGAACCCAGGATGTGGAGGTTGCAGTGAGCCAAGATCGCGCCATTGCACTCCTGAGCAACAACAGCCAAACTCTGTCTCAAAAAATAAATAAATAAGATAATGCAAATATGGCAAAAATATTAATGATTGAATCTGGGTGATAGGTATACAAATTTGGTTGTATTATTCATTGACATTTTCTTTATGTTTGAATTCTTCACAATAAAAATTTGAAATAGTAAAATAAACAAGACAGATATTTTTGATAGAATGTAGTAAGTACCAGGAGCATTAGAGCACAAAAGCTAGGCGCTGAGTACAGCACAAAGGAGTCATCAGAATGAAAGCTAACAGCCCTTTAACACAGCAGACAGATTTGCACTGTGTTGCCATTATTCATTCTATACCTAGAGAGAATGTGCTTTCTTCTTGCTCAGATTAGCTTGCAGATTGTCAACAACTTTGTCAGTCTTCTTCTGTAATTCAGCTTAAATGACAGAAACTAGTCTGAAGATAGTATTTTGCATTGTTTTGAGTTGATATTGTGAGCATGTTCGGTTTAATGCACTTTATTTACTCGTAGTTGAATGTACTTTGCCTGTCTTTTGCGATCCATCTTGTACACTGCAGTGGAATTCATTTTAATTGTGGACTCTGCACCTGCTACTGTCTTCTATGCAAATGTTATCATAGTAATAATAATGATGATGTTTCTTTGTTTCTGAGTGTGGCAAAACCACACTATGAAAAACCAACTGCTAGAAAATAAATGAAAGCAGACATAGACAATCTTATGCAGGAATGAAACGCTTAAAGCCTCATCAATGTGAGCTCCATATTAAGATCACATCTATGGAATTTTACTTAAGCTGGATTGTGGGCTCATTATAATTCAATAGATCTGACTTATCTGCCTTAGGATCAAACTATCTTTTTTCCCATAAGAAATTGCCTGCAATACAAGTTTCAGATTTTTAAGATTTTCTTTATATATTCTTCAGATTAGTATCTGTTCTGTTTGATGTTTGCCCGTATTGTATGGTTTAAATTTGTAAGACTAGGAATTTGGAATAACATCATGTTTCCATGAATAGGCAGAATATTAGTCAATATTACATACATGTAAACATATATGGCAAAATTAGACAATATAACTAGAAATGAGTCAATGTATAAAAAATTTTAAAGGAAAAAATCTGACTATCCAGAGGAAGAGAAAAAACTAATTACTATATTGGACCACTTATCAGACTGAGTAGAAAACAATAATTTGAAGGAACATTGCAAAATGCTAAGGGGTCCTGTCCATATTCTATTATCAAATAATCATACAAAAAAATTAGGAACTTTTATATAAAGGAAAATTTTACTATATCATATATTCAAAAGTAATAATTTTTCTCTTCTCTTGCTTGCTTTCAGAAAATTTAGATTAAAAATTCACCATATTTCTGCAGGACTTTAAAAAAAAAGAGACAAGAACAATTTATGTACTTCTTCTTACAGTTGAAACAAAGGTTTCTTTAATGGCTGAATAATGAATTCCAAAATATTAGTCTTAGTAACAGAATAATTAGGTAACATTATGACCAGATATTTTATTTCAAAACATTTCAATATTACAAAACAAATGTTTTAACTGTCTTTACAGAAATAGATGTCCATTTCTTCACACAAGTAAAAAAAATTGATTTCAGGAATTCAGGGTATTTAGCTTAAAGTTACTAGGTGCTAGATGCTTGAGGCTCAAAAAAAAAAAAAAAAAAAAGAACACCAAAATTAACATTAACCACTGACATGGAAACAGACAGACACCACTACTACTGATAGTTCTGTCATTTCGTTTCAAAAACTTACAGATGGGAATTCATTCTCATGAGTCTGTAAGGACATACATAAAATATTTACAAGGTCTGTTTTATGCCAACAAATTGCTCTAGAAGATGATCTAGATTCTTCTTACGTCTAAGTCACTGCTTATAGTAAGTAAAATATCTTAGAATCCTATTTATATTCTAAGTGCATAACTTACTGTTTAGTAAGTTTATGCTGTAATGTGCCAAACAGCATCCTGACTCTTTAGACTCAGAATCCTATTTGTGGCTAAGAAAATCACTGTGATAATCAGAAACACTCTTTATAATCTTCCTTGCAGATCATATTTCACTTCCAGCTTTGGATATTGTTTCTTTGTAATAAAATACCAGCAATGTAACTTGATAATTTTTCTGAGGTTGCATAGGAAAAGAAAGGCTTAGGTATGACTGAGGAGGTTTTCCTGCTTCTGTTTCTTTTTCTTTTTTCTCCCAGAGGAGCTCATTATTGTTTATGCCTAGAATATTATTTTGTTTTCTTGCTTTTTGTTTTACAGGAATAAAAATAACATCTCATCTTTGGTCTAAAAGTACTTTGTATTTGGGATCATTCAATTCAGAAATATTTCAGTTACACTTGCTTCATACATGGAAATCACGTGTAAACAAAGTGACTTTCAATTCCAGCTTAAGTAGATGAGAATGAGGAAGGCCACCATATCTGTCACCTCATTCATCACCAGGCTGGAGGTGACTGACATAGCAGGCAAGGCATTATCTCCTTCTGTCCGCATTCCTTCTGATGCAGCCGATTGCTGGCTCCCTCCCCTAGCTACTTTGTCATTATGGCAGTTCTATGTATAGAAAGCATTTGAGGAATTTTGCAGGCTGGTAAAATTATTCTGCAAACCTCCTTTTTAAAAAATATATCTTCCAGATGGATATTTTTTGTCTCAAAGTTTTGACTAATTATGTCTTGAAATATATGCTTCCTTTTAAAATGATTTGTTGGAAACTTGGACTTAATAAGAATCAAATAATCCTTTTCAGGTGGTATTTAAACCACTTGGTTCAAGTCTCCACTAAATACTGTCCTTAAGCCACAGATTTCTTCAAGTGAAAGAAAATGCTTTTGTAGTTATCTTATTCCAGGATTTGTTTTAACATGAAGAATCAATACTTGGAATACTGGACTGAACTCTTCTCCTTTTTTCTTTTTTTTTAAATTTTCAGGAACTAAGAAAAAGAAGACATCTGAGTCACAAAAGCAATAGGCAGTCAACTCAACCTTTAAAAGTAAGTAACAGTATTGCAAATTTGCTTTCTCCACAGAAAAATCATACAACTAAAGTAATTGGCAGACATGCCTTTGAAAGTCATCAGAACATGGGTTGTCCTTACATATTCCATAGTCACTAATTTTCTGTTAAATATTTATGTTGCCTTTAGAGTCACCAGTTTTTGTCTTCATGTTGAATGATAAGCTTTCAAAGAATGGGAAATTGGAAATGTCACATCCTTACTTTTTGCCCCATATCCTCAATTTATCCTTGTTGATGGATAAGTAATGAGCCCTTGAACTCCAGAGTCACTTCAAACACTTAAAAAAAAACAGCTCTGCAACTACATCAGTACATTTTAATTCCTACGAGCAAGACAGTATTAACTACATCACAGAAATCATTCTAGATAAAGAGACTGCAGCTGTTCTCACTTTCTAAATGATATTGTATCATTTAACAAGTCAATGCCTATGTTGCCTCATCTCTTTTTCATTATGATATCAACTAAGTAATTGAGGAATATCTCAACAAAGGTGGTTTTCTGTCTTTTAAGTGATTGAGTTTAAATGCTTTCCTAAAAAGCTAATGACAAGGTAGTGTTTTGATGAAGATTCCTTTCGGTTGGTGTCTTTCTCTAGTTCATGACGGGTCTATTTATATGTTTCCTTGTTCTTTTTTCTGCCTATTTATATGCTCTTTTCATTCCTTAAGATGGAAACTACAGCCACCTGAACCCTAACTTGCTGGTATTCTGGATTCTGCTGGTAGAAATGACTTAATTTTACTACCCCATACAGCCTGCTGGCTCTCAGGGTTTCTCTAGTTCCCCTCATTTATGCACCAGCCTTTCAGGTTCTATCTGATTGCTCAGCTGTCCAGTTTCTTTCAGCCTGTCTCTCCCTAAATTTTCCCTAATTGTCATCTTCTGTTTTTCTGAAAGTCAACTACTCTTTGACAAGCCCACTCTCTTCATTCCTATAGCATCATATCCTTGAGCTGCCAACTTCCTAAAAATGTGATAGCCACAACTTCCCTATTCAAAGCCTCCTTCACAGACACTCATAGGATACTGGTACTGAAAAGGGACTTAGCCAACCATTTTCCTTTAGGGTAAAAGAAACTGAAATCCGAAAAGGCGAGTTACCAAACTTAAGCAGTAATAAATCACAAAGCCAGAACTAATCCCAAGATATTTTAAAGGCTAAGAATTGTATTACCGGGGGCCAATAACTCAGACTTGGCTCCTAGTGGTGTACTTCTTGCTTCCAGAGATCCTGAGTTATGTCTACATGGTGACTGAGTTCCTTCAGTTGCCATAAGCTTTAGCAGTGTGCAATTGAAATGCGAAGAATGAGGTCTGAAATCTGCCCAGGCATTTAGCAACAGCACTTCCATAATTTGATTATGCTTCACCCTCTGTAGCCAGAGAGAATTCTACTGGATTTGCAGATGAGTTGGAAAGGGGACATTTTATTATATACAAAAAAAAAGGAATTGTTTTGCCTTGGTTGGAAAGAATATTCTGAATCATCCCATTGGATATTAAATAGGTTTTTAGCCTTGGTTGATCTTCCTCAGTTATTTTGCTTAGCTACCATTGTAAAAGACTTGTTCATAGATCTTCTCTGTGGCATATTATTTGGTAGCTTTGATTTTTTAAAAAAGTTTACCACCCTGTTTTGAAAAATTCTGGACCTCCTAAGATGCCTTCTGTTTTCTCAGAGCTCCCACCCTCATCCGGTGGTATCTTCAGGGTTAATCATCAATGTGCCCTTCATTGTGCCCTTCTGAAGCTTACTGGGAGCAAAATTTTACTTATTCAGTTTAACTATTCATGAGTGAATGACTTATCTGTTGCAATCAGCTCCTGAGTCTGACTTGACAGTTTGTGGAAAGTTGTTCAGAGATGAAGCCATTGTTTGTTTGGTTCTAATGGGTATTCATGAGCATCCTTGGCAACTTGTAATGCTGTACACTTGGATAGCATTTTGTGCCTTCACATTATGTCACTTGAGCCTTTGAGGTAGGCATGGCTGATACTATCTCCAGATTATGGCTAAAGAATCTTTAGCTCAGAGAGATTAAGTGACTCACCCAAAGTCACTTAGATAGTAAGTGACAAAGTTAAGACTGGAATCTCCACCTGATGCCATTGTTCTTCCACACCACTCTGGTAATTAAGCTTGCAGATTGTCTTTGTATTTTTGCCCCACTCAAATTTGTCTGAAAGAAAGAGACACCAGACATTTAGAAGCAGGACCAGAAGAAACATTTTCATTCACAAAAGGAGGAGTGAGCTACCACTGTTCTATACTGCAAAAAAGATTTAGGTTCTACTTTCAAAATTGCTAATTTAACAGAATGCCAGTTACAGAGACAAATAAACAAACGAAAGTTTGATCTCATGGCTGGGCACAGTGGCTAATGCCTGTAATTCCAGTACTTTGGGAGGCTGAGGCATGCGGATCACTTGGGGTCAGGAGTTCAAGACCAGCATGACCAGCATGGTGAAACCCTGTCTCTACTAAAAATATAAAACTTAGCCGGGCATGGTGGCACACACCTGTAGTCCCAGCTACTCAAAAGGCTGAGGCAGGAGAAATGCTTGAACCCAGGAGACGGAAGTTGCAGTGAGCTGAGATCTCACCACTGCATTCCAGCCTGGGCAACAGAGTGAGTCTCTATCTCAAAAAACCAACCAAACAAAAAAACCAAAGTTAAATCTCAGGTTTCTTTGACCACCAATAACATTTCTATGCAACAACTGATTAAAAGCATGCAGTGTGCTCAGAATCAGGCTCTCAATGCCCTCCTTACTCAGTACCTCACAAAGAACATATGGGCATTCTATTGTGTGACTAATGAACAGTATCTGTGGGCGATGCTACAGAATGCCACAGAAACAGAACTTTTCACAAGTTAGAGAATTCTGGAAAGGCCAGGTAATTTTCCTATGTGGCTGTCACCTGTCATATGAACTTTCAGACTTGCTAGGAAACACTGAGGATTCTCAAAAAAAGTGTAAAAATGGAAGAAAGAGTGGAAGAAATTGGTCTTTTACAGATCACCAGCACTGTCCTCAAGAGTATGCAATTGCTTGGATCCATAGAAAGCAGCAACATTGCAAACACAGCATAGAAATTCACAACCAGTAAACGTTCTTACACACAGAAGGCATTCCCAATAAAAGTGCTGGTAATGGAGTCTTTCCATGAACTGAGCTATGTTCACATATCTCTTACTATCCTCAATGGTCTAAACTGGACAGTCCAAACATGGGCTGCCCTTCTAGCCCTCCAAGGAGTGTTCCTTAGGACATGACAAGAAGTTATAATAGCAGTTTCTCCTGGGGCCACTTTTTGTGAGTGGGGAGTTCGTATGTAACAGCCCAGAGAGAGAGAATAATATTTAATGCTCTTTAATGTGAAACCTGCCCTGAAGGGGTTTTGAAAGTCTAATAGTTACATTTTCTGATGTCAGTGTTTTCTGTCTATACTTTGTGGCATATTCTGTCAATCTCTGCACTGATAATATCTTTCTCCTCTCAACCCCAAACTGATCTATCAATTTCCAAAATTCTTCAGTCATTTGAAATTTCATGAGTATTTTTTCCCATAACCTCCTCCTTTCAAAGAAGTGTGGTATGCCCTTCTTGGTAGTTACCCTGTTCTTGTTTTCCCAGCTTTACCTTTATGGTGTTATGGTCCAGTTGTATGGAAGAGTAAAAAGACTTGCAATCCAGGCTCCCTGTCACGCTGATCAAAGACATTTCATAACCTAAAGAAAATCAAATGCCTGAGCAAATGTAGTGGGTTCCACTTTCATAGAGGAGGCATAGAACAGAAACATCTCAGGCTGCAAGGCCTCCTGCTAAGAAGTCTACAGAAAATTCAAGCCTGTTGCACACAGGAGAACAAAGCTTGCTTTTTTTTTTTTATTACACTTTAAGTATGCTACTTGGTTTCTTTCAAGTCTGGGGCACACCTGAAATATTAAAAGGAAAGATAATTAGGCACTACTCAGGTACCACCAAGAAAAAAATGAAAGGTGTGAACATTTAAAAATGGATCAGTAAACTGGTTGCCTCAAAATCATTTTGATCCCCATATTCAAGACCAGAAGTAAACAGTATCCATGTCCAGATAATGAAATATAATAGCTAAGCTGCTTAGGCATCAAAGAGGTCTGCACATCATAAATCATTAAACTGTAACCTAAACAAGTACACATTACAGAGTTGAGTTCACAGATGAAAAAATGAATAATCCTTTCACTTTTGCAAAAGTTTAGGTCTCATAGAAATAATTTCCTCCCATGGCTGGGCACTGTGGCTCATGCTTGTAATCCCAACACTTTGGAAGGCCGAGATGAGAGTTCAAGACCATCCTGGAAAACATAGTTAAACTCTGTCAACTACAGAAAATTTTAAAAGACAGGCAGATGTGTTGGCACATGCCTGTAGTCCCAGTTACTTGAGAGGCTGAGGCCAGAGGAGAATCATTTGGAGTACATGCCATTGCACTCCAGCCTGGGCAACAGAGCTAGACCTTGTCTGAAAAGACAACAACAAAAAAACAATTTCTTTCCTGCTGTTATTGTCATGCATCTGTGAGTATGATCAAGACCTGCTGATTGTAGTTCTTAATTTAAGGTTAATATGAATGAAAAGACTCTAAACACCTCTCCTTCATATTGCCCTCATAACAACTGAAGCATGTTTCCAAACAGAATTACATTTCACCATGCATTGCCATTTATTGTTTTGCTCAGGACAATAACATCCAAGCCTAGAGAAAGCGAAGATGCCTAGCATTTTGCAACCAACCTTCATCACACAGGAGAGGAACCCAGAAGCAAGCAAGAAAGAAAATGGTTTCTTCTGGAAAAAAAAAATTCCTTAGGACTTTACTGTTACCATTTCTGAAAGAAGAGGCTGGTCTGAGTGCAGTGGTGTTCACAACGAGTTGATCACAGCCAGTTATAGATTTCTTTGTTCCTTTTCCACTCCCACTGTTTCACTTGACCAGCCTTAAAAAATATATATAAAAAAAATAATAAAAAGATAGAGTTAGTGGACAAGTTAAAGTATTTTTTTCTAAGCAGTTGAGAAGGAAAACACTGGTCAAAAGCAAAACCAGCACAGTCTTTATTTTGTTCACATGAAGTGCCCTTTTGACTTCAGTCTTTTATACCCAACTGTTAGGTCTACAACTTCCACAATTTCTGCGGATGCATTTTCCAAAAGCACATGTGTCAGGAATTATAAATCTTGGAGTCTATCTGATTCTCTACAGTTGGAATCTATCTCTTTGAAGTATGGGTTAATTCAGCTTCCTAAAGAAATAATGAGTGAAATTTCTATGGAGTAACCAGCTGGGAGTTTTTAAACCTAACTACACTTACCACAAATTTTCCAAAAGAGTCTCACCTTTCAGCTTGTGATACTATGTGCAAAATCTCATGCACAGGAACAGGAAATCCCAAAGGAACAAAAATATTTTAATTAAATAATGTAATAGAGCTATCTTTTAAAAATGCCATCTTTAGTACTTCTTCTATAGCTATCTTTTCTATACCTATTAACAGTCTAAACGTTTAAAACATAAAATATGCCCATTATTAATGTTGACCCTATTTGTAGTGAGAAGGTATAATAGCTTCAGATTTTGTGACAATATCCTTCCTATACCTTATAGCCCTATTTAATTTAAATTGATTTATGTATATTTATATAGCATATACAGGAAGACATGGTACATTCTTGGAGTCTGAGGACAAAGAGAAAAGTAAGAATTTTTCTCCAGTATCTTCTCTTAAAAGACTAAGAGTAAAATTACCGCAAAATCTTATTGGCAACCATGAAGAGAAATTCATTGAGTTTTGTTGGTTTATTTCATCCAAACACCAAGAGCTAAAAATATTTTTTAAAAATATACCAAGGGATTCAAACATACGATTTGTTGTTTGTTTGTTTTTGTTTTTTGAGATGAGTCTTGCTCTGTCACCCAGGCTGCAGTCCAGTGGTATAATCTCCATTCACGACAGCCTCCACCTCCCAGTTTCAAGTGATTCTCCTGCCTCAGCCACCTGAATATCTGGGATTATAGTTGTCCGCCATCCCACCTAGCTAATTTTTATATTTTTAGTAGAGACAGTGTTTCACCATGTTGGCCAGGCTGGTCTCAAACTCCTGACCTCAGGTGGTCCACCTGCCTCAGCCTCCCAAAGTGCTGGTATTACAGGTGTGAGCCTCCACACCCAGCCCCAACATATGCTTTTGTTGCAGGACTTTTCCTTAGTTTAGCTTACTGTCCATCCCACGGCCACAAAAGGCCATGAAAATTTAGGCTCAAAGACGGTTTAAAGCATGAGTAAAGCAGGGTTTTATTGAGTGAGAAGAGGAAAAATGGGGGAAAGGGATCCTCTGCAAGGCCAGAGTCCCCTGCTAGCGTGCTTCCTGTACTGCCATTTGAATACCACATTCCACACAGGAAGAGGCCGTCTCCTCCCCTCTGCAAAGGGCGCGAACCCAAGGCTCCATCTCAGTGGGCAGGCTGATTGGAGTTTCTCCAGGTACCTCCTCTCACCTGTCTGCCTTGCTTTTATACCAAAGTTCATAGAACATTATTCACAAAAGCCCAAAAATAGAAACAACACATGTCCATTGACAGATGAATGAATTTTTAAAATCTGGTGTATAATACAGTGAAATATTATTCAGTTATTTAAAAAAGAATGAAGTTCTAATACATGCTACAACATGGATAAACTTTGAAACATTATGTTAAATGAAATAAGCCACACACAAAAGGACAAATATTATATAATTTCACTTATCTCAATAAAAAAATTTACGGAGATGGAAAGTATAACAGAATTTACTAGGGGCTGGGCTGGGAAGGGGAGAACAGAAAGTTATTTAATGGATATAGAGTCTCTGTTTGGGATGATGAAAACTGTTCAGGAAATGGATAGAGGTAATGGCTGCACAACATTGTGAATGTACTTAATGTCACTGAATGGTACACTAAAAATGGTTAAAATGGTTTACAAAGTACTTCTAATAAAATATGGCTAGTATTTCCAAGATGGAAAAAATCATATTCTAGTCTCAAGCATCTGAGAAGATAGCCATTACTCAAAAAAATAATTTTACATATACTTTCTGCTTATGATGCGGCATAAATATTTATTAGTTGCTGGGCCACACAGTTCACATTATTTCCTCATTCTCTGGACACCCAGGAGCAGACTTGTACATTTTCAGGAAACTGTCAATAACACTTTTTGCCACTTTGCACTGTTAAGTGTTATCTTTGAATCATGTGTTGGCTAAATCATGTAGACTGTTCTGTTTTTTTCATGGTTACTATAGAAACTGTGCAGTCATGATGTTTTGAGGAGACTAGCAGGAAATTTAAGAGTGTAAAATAAAAGTTACTTATTTCATGGTTGAAAATTTCTTCCAGCTGTCTCCATTTGTGATGATTATCATGTTCACATTGGGAGTATAAACATACCACCAAAAGGGCTCTGGTGACTATGGCCAATAAACCATCTCACCCCTAACAGACTTCCCTCCCAACCTCTTTTCCTCAAAGATCTGTAATAGGAACATATGAAACAAGTGGTATGTAAGGTTCAGGTGTTTTCAATTATTTCCCTCGTATGAACAGAGGTTTCCTGAATCCAAAACATGTTTCAGCACAAAGGGTTTTCCTTATTTTTCAAGATGGTGTCCTCTTAGGAAAATTTCATCTACATATCTCTGATTCACTGATGCCTCATCAATAAAGCATCTCCTCTGAGCTCTTCTACACAATTATTTCCTCCATGAGTGAACAAAACTGTAGTACATTTTAGCATTTCTTTTGTGAAGTGTGCTCTTAGAAAGTATATAACCTTTGCCCTTGCAATAAAGAGATAGATGAATGCTCAGCACTGGGATTTGTAATAGATTCCTTGTCAGTTACATCACCACAGGACATTCCAGCACAATGCCTCCACTATCTTCCCGCTCAGGGACTGTCACTCTCTCTCTAGTATGGCATAGGTGAGGGAAGATAGACTCATCTCTGATGGTATAAATAATTAACTACCTAAATGTTGACAATCATGCAAGACTATTCAAGGATTATAAAGAAAGAATGTGTTTTTGCAGCATTTTATTTTCCTAAGTTTCTGTGAATAAAAGCTAAAAGATTGATTTTTAGGTTTCAGCAGCCTTAGATAGCAATGGGTTTTATCTTACGGTGTCAGAAATTTGCCACTTTATCATTGCCCTCTGCAAATTAGCCGCAGCACTCTATTTATAAATATCTTGCAGGAATTGTGAGCATTACTTCATTAACATTTTAATGAGCATCATTAATAATATTCATTTTAGGGAAACAAATTCATCTACAAATGGATGAACTAGATGAATACAATGAAAAATAAATCTAAAACTTTACCTCCTGCTTTATACCCCAAACTAGGTAAACATTTTAATGTATCCTGCCTACACACACACACACACACACACACACACACACACACACACACACTTTATTATTTTGGCAGGAAATCGTAAACTATGAAATGGTAAACACTAGTCCTATGATAACGTTTCTGAATAATTGAAGAGCTTTGAAGAGAAATCCAAATTTTCAGATAAGTATCAGGGCTAGAGTTCTTTTAGAGGGTGAACTTTTGCTATTCTTGGCCCTTACTTCAGTGTCTAAATAGAGGAGACATTAACATTTAACCAATCTGAGTAAGTTTTACATTCATAATAACAATACAACTCTGCAGCAGTTGTTGTTCAAAGGGTACAAAGTTTCAGTTAAACAGGATAAATAAGTTCTGGAAATCTATTGTACAGCCTGGTGACTGTTAATAATAATGGATTGTATACTTGAAAGTTGCTAAAAGAGTAGATCTTACAAGTTTTCACCATAAAACAAATGTTAAGTATGTAAGCATAAATGTTATTTTGATTGAATTAATCATTTCATCCAATATATACATACCTCAAAATACCATGTTGTACACTGTAAATATATACTATCTTTGGCAATCCTGTCTTAATAATGCCAGGGGAAAAACTAATACAACTTTGTGCTTAGACAATATAGATGGTTACCACTCAATTATCTATGTTTATGTGAGTACTGACTTAAAATATACCTATATAAATTTATTCATAATCATATTATTTGGAATACATTATGGAGACAAACCAGAGACAAGTAGAAATTTTGATTTAGTTCTGAAGTTTTGCTTTCCTAAAATTTTACTTTTCTTAGGCTAACCACAGTTTCAGTATATTCAAGGTCATGAGATTACCAGCCTGTTATTTAAATTTAACAGCAATATGAAAAAATGTGAAACTTTTGGAATTATTTGAGAAGACTATTATGCTGTCCTAAATAAGTTATGTATGTGTCTGGATTGTGGTCCTGAATATGAGGGAGAAAGCTTCTCTAAATAAGTCAATATGATTATGAAGTGACCAAATTTTACCTTAATATCAACAGATTGCAAAGGTCAGTAATAAAACACTTCTCTACCTTCTATCTGCATAGCACATTGTATTTTATATTAGTCAATGAATAGAGTTCAGACAGAAGGAGCAACATAGTCACCAGGAGCATAACTACCACAAGAAATGTGTTTCAAGTTTATGTCTTATGCTTTATACTATGTAGAAAACAGTTGGAATTATAAGAAGCCTCCTGGATAGGTTGGGGTGGGGAAGGAATCCACTTCCAAGACATCCCATTCACATGTTTGGCAAAATGGTCCTGACAGCACATTCCTAACCACATAGTCCTCTCCTTAAGGCAGCCCGGGCTTCCTCACACCTGGTCCCTAGGTTCCAAGGGTGTGTGGCCTAAGAAACAGAAAGTGGGAGCTGCCTATTTCTTACAGTATGGATGCAGAAACCAACAGCATCTCTCAGACATGTTCTATTACTCAAGCAGTTACAGAGCCCAGATTCAAAGGAAGGCAATATAGACTTCGAGAAGGCATAATACTCTTCTCAATTATTTGTAAATTGCCAAGCAATTACACACTACTTTGCAACTTGATCTTGCCTTTCTAAATGCAACTTGGAATGGGAATGTCTGCCCCAATCACTGACAATAAAATATCTTCCAAGTCCACCCCAAATTCAGTTGGACCCACTGAATCCTGATGTTTCAAAGAATCAGAACAGGCAAGAAACTATGGCCTTTTACGTTTGGGGTGGGTATATTGTGAATTTAATTGAAGCAAGAAGAATCTGTTTTAATATTTCTCTGAAGCAACAATTGGTTCTACAGATTATAAATTAACTCTTAATTTCTCCCACCACCTTTCCAGGGCTCCTCAACATCTTTCCCTCTTCCTGTAATCTCTAAAATCCATTGGGATTAGCTGGAGCTATACTGTGAAGGGCTGGTAGTTTTGTTTAGTTTTTACCTTTCAAGTTTATTTTTCCCTGTTATGCATTGTAATCACCAGATATTTTTGGAGTAGCTATTATACACTAAGCATGAAAATAATCTATAAGAATAATACATTGTTCATGCCTTCATGAAAGTCATAGACCAGTGGGAAAGATACTTATAACCAAATATTTAAAGAGTCATAGAAGTACTACAACAAAACTAAATACAATGTCCTGAGGCTTCTTTAAAGAACAGTAATTGCAGATAGGTGCCAAGGAGCTGATTTTAAGAGACAGGGTAGATGTTTCAGGCTAATGGAGAAAAGGAAGGCTGATCAGGACATGCAGCAAATACGTGAAATGCATTGGACAGCTTTAAGGAATGATCATTTATATTGGTACGTTTAGAATAAGGAATAAAAGAAGGAGTAAGGAAATGAGTCCAGAAAGGTAGATTGAGTCACATCATGAGCTTTGCGTTCTGGGGCCAAGTGTTTGAACATGCTCTCATAAGTTATAGAAGAGGAAGAATAATCCTAGCTTCTCCTTTGGAATCTAGCAGCATGAAGGATAGTGAGAGATGAAGATAGAATTTGTTCCACTATAAAATAGTAGTTATTTTTCTAAGAAATGTCAGCTTTTTCAATCTTGCTTTTTATGACTTCCTTTAAAAAAAGGTTTAATTAAAAAAATGGATCATAGCATTTCTAGCTCAAATGTATAGTTATTAAACCTAAAAATTATTGATCGAATATAGTGATGACATCTAGCTTTGGCTTCAGAGTAAATGTCTGCCTTTGCTATGAGCATAGACTTCTTAAAATTCTTCTCTCCTTTATCATCTACTATCAGAATGAACAAAGCATAAAATATTCAAGGCAGCCATAGTTTGTATGACAAGTTTTTTTCCCCTAAAAATTCAGTGTTAAGCCAATATCAATCTATACAATGTAACTCATCATCCCTAATTAATAGATTATATATTGTTCCATCTCCACTATGAAAATATGCTATAGGGAAATCGACACTTGCATGAAGTTGTCTCAGGAAGTAAGAAGGACATTCTTTAAGAGTATCAACCTAAATTGAAAGTTGGCTTGAATTACTATGCTAAGCCTATGCTATAAGATTTTCAGGTAAAAACTTGAAAGAGGATGAGGAGATATTCTAGTCTTAAGACTTTTTAAAAAATGTGTTCATAAGATTGACTGATAAGCTCTTCTAAACTTGTCCTTCCGGATTTGCCAAACTGCAATGACTCTTACCTGCCCGTCGTTTGAAATCTAAGTAAACTGTAATGTGTGGTAAGTTTTCGGGTTGATTTCTGGACACATGTCTCTCCCTTCTGTATTTATTTGTGCAGTCACTGCCTCAACACCTTGTTTTATGTAAATTATCGCCTCCCTAAATGTTCCCAAGGACTTCAGCTTGCTGGAGGTGCCTTATCCTTTTAAAAGGCTAACGAAAAATTGGCTTGTAACCTGCCCCTACAAAGGGAAACCCATTGTCTCTCCTAATAACTCTGAGGAATGTGGATTGTTTAGGGGTTGAGCTTCCCTGGTCACTAATGACCTCCTGGTGAATTCTCCATGGTCTATTCTTGTGTTGCCTTCTGTGCATTCTGTTCTTTCCCAGCAACACGGCACCATCAGCCTGTCACCACTCCAAATCCTCCAGCACCAAACTGCTTTCCACACAAGACTTGTATGCGTCCAGCCCACATTGCCTTGAGGCAATAGAGAGAATTTATGTTATTGGTCTGTAGCCCAGCAAATAACTTAGAACTGAATGTTTATTATCTCTGAAGTCTTTTGGGCATTCCCATCTCTAGCAACTTCTCAAGGACTTTCTCCCCATACAGGCACGTTATGTTGCTCCATCAGCCTTCCTTTCTCATCTCATTTCCTTAGCTTCGTAGTCCACTTCTAGCCCTTCCCCACCACCGCTCTGTAGAGTTTCCTGTTACTTCTCTTAAAGAAAGTTTCTAGCTTCTTTGGTTAAATATGGTTAGTCTTGTTCCAAAAGAAGCACATTTCATATATAATGTCTGCTGCGTACTGCATTATACCCATACCCCACTCTCTTGATCAACATTTGATTTTATCAGTATAAAATGCTAAGTTTTCTTTGGTAATTATTTTATAGGAAAAAAAAGGAAAAAATGAGCAAGCACCTACATGGTAACCAGCCACTGAATTAGATACTTTAACTAGTTCTCATTTCATCCTCAGGCAGCACTGAACCTCCATACCAGTAGCCAGCTAGAACTCATCTATAGCTGCTCCATCTGTATCTGGCAAGAGCCGCATGGTTTGCCTCAGTCAATTGTTGATTTCACTTCCATAAAGGCATGCCACTTTGCCTTTTGTCACCCTGGAGTTGTGTTAGTCAAAGACTAGTCCCTACAGCAGTTGCATTGTATTAGATGGGAGCCTGTTAGAACTCCAACATCTTAGAAGCCACCCCAGACGTACCAAATTAGAACCCACATTTTAACTCTCTCCCTGGGTGGTTAGTGTGCACATCAGATTTAGAGAAGCATGAATCTCCGTATATTACTAGGTTCACAGAATCTTTATAGATTCTTCTTGATTAATGTCTGTATTCAATTAGGATTACAGGCTCAGTATTAGGGGACATTGACGAACCTTTATTTCAAGAGGAAAAAGCAAAATAATGGTGCAAAAATAAAGGGAAGGCTTTAGTTCTGAATTTAAACTATTTACAAAAATGTAAAAACTGATTATCATGTTTATAGTTCCCTTCCATGCCTCTGTAAAATGAAGTTTCCTTTTTCCATACCTTAAATGTAAGAACATAAGGGCTTCACTTCTAATTTTTATGAAATGATCCATTCCACCTGGATAATAGATTTACTACTTTTGCTCATTGGCAACTAAAGAGTATATACCTTATTCAGACTTGTAATTGCCAAGTGTTTCAGAACTGATGCCCTTGAAAAAGGGTATTAAAGTTTAAACTTCACTTAATCTCAGAAAAATGTTTATGGTCAGTAGACCGTCTTTGTAATTTCCAAGTGGAGTTTTTGCTAGTTCTTTTGCAACTAACAAAAAACGCACTGTGAATATCTGTCATTTTTTAGAGTCTCCTTGCTAGCTGTCAGTTTGTTTCCTTGCTTATTTCTTGCTAACTTTTTAAACAAGTTAGGAATTAAACAGGAGGGATTAGAGAAAAGTGATGGATAGTGTTACAGAAGAATACATTACCCATTATAGGCTTATCCAAACCCTGAACAAATTGTAGGGTGGAGGAGCAGGGAGTTAAAAAGGGTATTTGCTGAACCAGTTTTTATTTAAAGTCAAATAGTTTAAAAAGAAACTAAGCCTTCTGGTTTCCTTTAGATTTTATCAGTACAGTTTTACAGTTTCTCTTTGGCATCAAAATAAATCTTTCTCATATATTACTTCAAATGAAACTAACAAATTTATAGCCACGACAGAAAGACTTTGGAAGCTCTTTCAACATAAAGATTTTGGAAGTGTTTTCAAATACTTGAAATCAGTACATACACTCCTTATATCCTGATTCCTCACTCATCTTTTTATTTTTCAATAATATCATGAGGTTTTCTTTTATAATTCCATTACAAGCATGTTTCTTCATATCTACTTAAAATGGCTATTGGGTCAAATCTCTCATAATTTACTCACCCATTCACCTATGGGATATTTATATTCATTACCAAATATTTCTTATTATAAACAATGCTGGGCCAGGTGCAGTGGCTCACATTTGTTATCCCAGCACTTTGGAGGGCCAAAGCCAGAGGTTCGTTTGAGCTCAGGTTTCAAGACCAGCCTGGGCAACATAGTAAGACTCTGTCTCTTAAAAAAAAAATGCTTCAAGAAGCATATTCATGCAAGTTATTTTTCTACATAAACACTTTTTTAAAAATACAAATAATTTAGAAAGAAATTGACTTTAATTGAAAACTAATTGGATAAAGTATATTTTCTAAATAATTCTCATCTCTCAACATTTTTTTTAATTTACAAAAGAAAAACACTCAGTTAACTATTCAGGTGACTTAAATACACTTGCTGTTTTCTCAATTATCTATCAAGTTTGAGGTTAATTGCTTTTTTTGGCTGAACTTTGTGTAAATAGTCATAACTAATAAAGGTTAGTTAGCAAGTTAAAGCTCTTGGTCCTCTGTCATATTAAGCTCTTCAGACTATTTATGTCCACAGGTGTTTTAACCAAGGAGTTAAATGGTTAGATTTTTCAGTCATAACTTGTTTGGGGTTATCACCCAAGAAACTTAAGCTTTAACCATTAACTTTTTTTTTTTTTTTTTTGAGACGGAGTGTTGCTCTGTCACCCAGGCTGGAGTGCAGTGGTGCAATTTCTCACTGCAACCTCCACCTTCTGAGTTCAAGCAATTCTCCTACCTCAGCCTCCCGAGTAGCTGGGACTATAGGTGTGCACCACTACACCCAGCTAATTGTTGTATTTTTAGTAGAGATGGGGTTTCACCATGTTGTTCAGGCTGGTCTCAAACTCCTGACCTCAAATGATCCACCACCTCAGCCTCCCAAAGTGCTGGGATTACAGGCAGGAGCCACCACACCCGGCCTAACTATCCATTCTTAAAGGTACACATTGATTTTTTTTAATAGTTGTTTAAAATAAATTTTTTGAGACAGAGTCTCCCTTTGTCATCAAGCTGGAGTACAGTGGCATGATCATAGCTCACTGCAGCCTAGACACCCGAGCTCAAACAATCCTCCCTCCTCCACGTCTCAAGTAGCTGGGACTACAGGTGCGCAGTCACAACCATTCCTGGCTAATTATTGTATTTTTTGTAGCGATAGGGTTTTGCCATGTTGCCCTGTCTCTGGCCTCCAACTTCTGAGTTCAGGTGATCCTCCCATCTCGACCTCCCAAAGTGCTGAGATAACAGGCATGAGTCACTGCACCCAGCTCACGTTAATACTTCCTAAATCCATTTTAGTCTCTGCTCTTTGTCCTTCATTTTTAAGGGTTGTGTTAAAATGCAAGGTAAACACAAATGCTCAAATAAGTGATGAGCAAATACCCTAAAGTTAGGAGGCAGAGACTGCTCAACTGTGTGGCAGTTGTTTTATCAAGCTATTGTCACTGCTTTGAAAACCTTAACCTTAAATATACTCTACCAAACTAGATGGGTCCTGTAAGTGAACACACACTTCGAAGTGCACTGTGGCCCGACAGCATTCTTTGGCCTGACAGCATTCTTTTCCATTAACACAGACTTTCTGTGCCTCAGAATGCTGTTAACAAATGATAATTTAATTGTGAACAGCTGTTTCCTAAGCACGTGCCTCTTCAAGTAAGAGGCAGGACATAAACACACTCATAAGCTCGGCACCAGGAGGATGAGGGAAAGGTACTGCAAACATTCTGTGCTTGCTCTGGACACATGAGAGAGGCTTCTGGGAAAATTGAAAATAAGGTAGATACCACTTTACTTCCTGTTTCTTCATTTTAGGAGCAGTCACTTGTTTCAGACTCTTGAATTTTATGACTGATTGTCACTTGGAAATATTTTTAAAAAGCTATTCAAAATTTAACTGACTTGTTCAAAAGGAAAAGAGACATCCCCAAATCATTGTCAAAAAACATAATGGGTCAACAGATCTGTATTAATAATCCCTTACTGTGGCACTTAGATTTGTGTTAAATCCAAGGCTTCAGTTTCTTTTTTTTATCTCGTGAAAGTAGATTGACTATCTTAGAACTTTAAGATTAACTGTCTCTGACAACTATGAAAAGTATAATTACTGGGGAATATAAAATTAAAGCTGCCGGAGACTGCTGAGGTTAATGTGGTTCTGGGATTAACATGCAGGGTTAAGTTATTTGGTCTCAACGTGTTATCTATTGATTATAATCAAACACAGCCAGTTCATCACTTTACCTCATAACTTTCAAATGTGTACATGCTGATTACAAAAGTTTTATAGCCTGAAGTTTAAAGCAGAATGTGAGAAATTGCTTCTTCATTTTTTGCCTCCATTTTATCCTCATACTTATTCTGAAATATTTTCTGAATTATTTCACTTCTATCGAGTCATTTAGTCAGCCATTTCCAATTACCACAAGAAAAGGAAAATATTGCTGAAGAGATTTGGGTTACAAAGAAACATTATTGCTTGACTGAGGGTCCTTAAGTAGAAACCTAGAGAAATTTTTCAACCCTTTCACTATATGTGTGTGTGTGTGTGTGTGTGTGTGTGTGTAGAGACAATATATTACTGTATGTTGATGACCTCACTTATTAAGTAAACTAGGTAGTGAGGTTGTGATTTGAAAGAACCTGAGTGCTCCAGAATCTCTTGACTGTCATAGCCATCACACAAGATATCCCCTTCAGAGATTTAAATAATTTCGATTGGGATTTAGCCTGTTGTCTATCCATCTACAGTTTAGCAGTGATAAGTTCTATATTTTATAGAAGTATCCTGATTTCAAATCACCATTCTATTGTTTTTGAATCCTCAAAAATTCCCCAAAATACGGCAACATTAGTGCCAAAGTCTATGTCAAGCCTGCCCAGAAATATGGAAGTGACTTTAAAATGTCAGACACATTTATCAAATGTTGGTTAGAAAATACTTTGGTTGTTGTACACACAATCTAGGAGAGTAATGTATGAAGTTATTTGCAAACAACAACTTAAACATAGAATGACTTGCCTGCTGTGTTCTCTGTGCTAGGGAGATCCTGGACTGGGGCCAAGGGCAAGAAACAGACAAAATTATCCGTCTTCATGAAGCTTATACTTTAGTGATGAGAAATGAACAATATACAAAATAAATACATTAAGACAGCATGTTAGAAGGTGGTGATATGCTTCAAAGTAAACAGGGAAGGATGATAAGGAACTGCTGAAGGAGGTTTACTGTGATTCAAATAGGATGGACAAGGAAGGTGTCACTAAGAAACTGGCATGTCAGCCAATACTGAAGAAGGCAAGGGAACAAGCCACATGGGACGTGGAGTGAAGAGTTCAGTAGGAATGGCAAGCCCAAAGACTCTGTGGTGGGAGGAACAAGAGAGGGTTATAACTGGGACCAGTCAGTATGGGAGGAGAGTAGAAGATCAAAGAGGCAAGTGGTGGAGCAGTTCTTATAGAGTCATGTGAAATAAATTACCTCGATGCCTAAGGATTCTTGACTTTAAGGAATAGCGCAAGCCGCAGTTATTCGGACAGCAGGCTAGACAGGCCCACCTGTGAGAATAGGGTATCGTTAGCTCATTGTTGACCCACATGGATCAATAGCGCCTTGATAGCTTGACTAGCTTTTCTGTTATCTGTGGATTTCAAATCATTTAGGAGCTATAAAGACATATACATCTGAAAATATAGTAATATTAATACAAGGTAGTGCCCATGCCTATGTCCTAAAGGGTATTGCCTAGGTTTTCTTCTGGGTTTTTATGGTTTTAGGTCTTATGCTTAAGTCTTTAATCCATCTGGAGTTAATTTTTGTATAAGGTGTAAGGAAGGGGTCCAGTTTCAGCTTCCTGCATATGGCTAGCCAGTTTTCTCAACACCGTTTATTAGAGAATCCTTTCCCCATTGTTTGTTTTTGTCAGGTTTGCCAGAGTTCAGATGGTTGTAGATGTGTGGTGTTATTTCTGAGGCCTCTGTTCTGTTCCATTGGTCTATATATCTGTTTTAGTACAACTACCATGCTGTTTTGGTTACTGTAGTCTTGTATTATAGTTTGAAGTCAGGTAGTGTGATGCCTCCAGCTTTGTTCTTTTTGCTTAGGATTGTCTTAGCTATGTGGGCTCTTTTTTGGTTCCACATGAAATTTAAAGTAGCTTTTTTCCAATTCTTTTTAAAAAGTCAATGGTAGTTTGATGCAGATAGCATTGAATCTATAAATTACTTTGGGCAGTATGGCCATTTTCATGATATTGATTCTTCTTATCCATGAGCATGGAATGTTTTTCCATTTGTTTGCGTCCTCTCTTATTTCGTTGAGCAATTGTTTGTAGTTCTCCTTGAAGAGGTCCTTTGCATACCTTGTAACTTGTATTCCTAGGTATTTTATTCTTTTTGTAGCAATTGTGAATAGGAGTTCACTCATGATTTGGCTCTCTGTCTGGTGTATAGGAATGCTTGCGATTTTTGCACATTGATTTTATATCCTGAGACTTTGCTGACGTTGCTTATAAGCTTAAGGAGATTTTGGGCTGAGGCGATGGGGTTTTCTAAATATACAATTGTCATCTACAAACAGAGACAACTTGACTTCCTCTTTTCCTATTTGAATACCCTTTATTTCTTTCTCTTGCCTGATTGCTCTGGCCAGAACTTCCAATACTATGTTGAAAGGAGTGGTGAGAGAGGGCATCCTTGTCTTGTGTGTCTTGTACTGGTTTTCAAAGAGAATGCTTCCAGTTTTTTCCCATTCAGTATGATATTGGCTGTGAGTTTGTCATAAATACCTCTTATTATTTTGAGATACGTTCCATCAATACCTAGTTTATTGAGAGTTTTTAGCATGAAGGGCTATTGAATTTTGTTGAAGGCCTTTTCTGAATTTATTGAGATAATCTTGTGGTTTTTGTCTTTTGTTCTGTTTATATAATGGATATGTTTATTGATTTGCATATGTTGAACCTGCCTTGCATCTCAGGGATGAAGCTGACTTGATTGTGTTGGACAAGCTTTTTGATAAGCTGCTGGATTCAGTTTGTCAGTATTTTATTGAGGATTTTCCCATCTGCATTCATCAGGTATGTTGGCCTAAAATTTTCTTTTTCAGTTGTGTCTTTGCCTGGTTTTAAGATCAGGATGATGCTGGCCTCATAAAATGAGTAAGGGAGAATTCCCTCTTTTTCTATTGTTTGGAATAGTTTCAGAAGGAATGGTACCAGATCCTCTTTGTACATCTGGTAGAATTTGGCTGTGAATCCATCTGGTCCTGGACTCTTTTTGGATTGGTAGGCTATTAATTGCTGCCTCAATTTAAGAACTTGTTTTTGGTCTATTCAGAGATTCAACTTCTTCCTGGTTTAGTCTTGGGAGGATGTATGTGTCCAGGAATTTATTCATTTCTTCTAGATTTTCTAATTTATTTGCATAGCAGTATTTATAGTATTTTCTGACAGTAGTTTGTATTTCTGTGGGATCAGTGGTTATATTCCCTTTATCATTTTTTATTGTGCCTATTTGATTCTTTTTTCTTCTTTTTTAATCTGGCTAGCGATCTATCTATTTTGTTGATCTTTTCAAAAAACCAGCTCCTAGATTCACTGATTTTTTTTAAAGTTTTTTTGTGTCTCTATCTCCTTTAGTTCTGCTCTGATCTTAATTATTTCTTGTGTTTTGATAGCTTTTGAATTTGACTGATCTTGCTTCTCTAGTTCCTTTAATTGTGATGTTAGGGTGTCAATTTTAAATCTTTCCTGCTTTCTCCTGTGTGCATTTAGTGCTATAAATTTCCCTCTACACACTGCTTTAAATGTGTCCCACAGATTCTGGTACATTGTGTCTCTGTTCTCATTGATTTCGAAGAACATCTTTACTTCTGCCTTCATTTCGTTGTTTACCCAGTAGTCATTCGGAGCAGGTTGTTCAGTTTCCATGTAGTTGTGTGGTTTTGAGTGAGTTTCTTAATCCTGAGTTCTAATATGATTGAGGTATGAGAGACTGTTATGATTTTCATTGTTTTGCATTTGCTGAGGAGTGTTTTACTTCCAGTCATGTGGTTAGTTTTAGAATAAGTGTGATGTGGTGCTGAGAATGTATATTCTGTGGATTTGGGGTGGAGAGTTCTGTAGATGTCTATTAGGACCACTTGGTCCAGAGCTGAGTTCAAGTCCTGGATATCCTTGTTAATTTTCTGTCTTGATTATCTGTCTAATATTGACAGTGGAATGTTAAAGTCTCCCACTATTATTGTGTAGGAATATAAGTCTCTTTGTGGGTCTCTAATAACTTACTTTATGAATCTGGATGCTCCTGTATTGGGTACATATATATTTAGAATAGTTAGCTCCTCTTGTTGTATTGATCCCTTTACCATTTTTTAATGCCTTTCTTTGTCTCTTTTGATCTTTGTTGGTTTAAAGTTTGTTTTATCAGAGACTAGGATTGCAACCCCTGCTTTTTTTTGGCTTTCCTT
Source organism: Cheracebus regulus (assembly GCA_963574635.1). Lineage (NCBI taxonomy): Eukaryota > Metazoa > Chordata > Mammalia > Primates > Pitheciidae > Cheracebus > Cheracebus regulus. The sequence continues at coordinate 64,389 of CAUYQU010100365.1, forward strand.
TTGTTCAATAAATCTTCCACCATCCCTTTATTTTGAGCCTATGTGTGTCTTTGCATGTGAGATGGGTCCCCTGAATACAGCACACTGATGGGTCTTGACTCTTTATCTAGTTTGCCAGTCTGTGTCTTTTAATTGGTGAATTTAGCCCATTTACATTTAAGGTTAATATTGTTATATGTGAATTTGATCCTGTCATTATGATGCTAGCTGGTTATTTTGCCCGTTAGTTGATGCAGTTTCTTTATAGTGTCACTGGTCTTTATAGTTTGGTATGTTTTTGCAGTGTCTGGTACCGGTTGTTCCTTTCCATATTTAGTGTTTCCTTCAGGAGCTCTTGTAAGGCAGGCCTGGTGGTGACAAAATCTCTCAGCATTTGCTTGTCTGTAAGGCATTTTATTTCTCCTTTGCTTATAAAGCTTAGTTTGGCTGGATATTAAATTCTGGCTTGAAAATTCTTTTCTTTAAGGATGTTGAATATCGGCCCCCACTCTCTTCTGGCTTGTAGGGTTTCTACAGAGAGATCTGCTGTTAGTCTGATGGGCTTCCCTTTGTGGGTAACCCAACCTTTCTCTTTGGCTGCCCTTAACATTTTTTCGATCATTTCAGCCTTGGTGAATCTGATGATTATGTGTCTTGGGGTTGCTCTTCTTCAGGAATATCTTTGTGGTGTTCTATTTCCTGAATTTGAATGTTGGCCTGCCTTGCTAGGTTGGGGAAGTTCTCCTGAATAATATCCTGAAGAGTGTTTTCCAAATTGGTTCCATTCTCCCCATCACTTTCAGGTATACCTATCAAACATAGATTTGGTCTTTTCACATAGTTCCATATTTCTTGGAGGCTTTGTTCATTTCTTTTCACTCTTTTATCTCTAATCTTGTCTTCTCATGTTATTTCATTGAGTTGATCTTCAATCTCTGATATCCTTTCTTCCACTTGATAAATTTGGCTACTGATACTTGTGTATCCTTCACCAAGTTCTCATGCTGTGTTTTTCAGCTCTATCAGGTCATTTACGTTCTTCTCTTGTCTAGTTATTCTAGTTACCAAGTCATCTAACATTTTTTTCCGGGTTCTTAGCTTCTTTGCATTGGGTTAGAACATGCTCCTTTAGCTCAGAAGAGTTTGTTATTACCCACCTTCTGAAGCCTAGTTCTGTCAATTCATCAAACTCATTCTCTGTCCAGTTTTGTTCCCTTGCTGGCGAGGAGTTTTGATCCTTTGGAGGAGAAGAGGCATTCTGGTTTTTGGAACTTTCAGCCTTTTTGCCCTGGTTTCTCCCCCATCTTTGTGACTTTATCTACCTGTGGTCTTTGATATTGGTGATGTTGACACTATTCCTTTTTGTTTGTTAGTTTTCCTTTGAACAGTCAGGTCCCTCTGCTACAGGTCTGCTGGAGTTTGCTGGAGGTCCACTCCAGACCCTGTTGTGGCAAACATCTTTAATGCCTACCTCCACCAATTTTCCCATCCCTCAGTATAGCCCCAATTTATATGGATGGTCATACTTCCCAATAAAATTGTGGCACATGAGATGTAAATGGAAATATATATGGCTTGCAGGAAATCTTTCTAGATGGAGGTAGCATGCCCTTCTTTTTTCCCTCCTACTTCTAGCTTGTAACATGAACATGTTGTCAGCTAGATCATTAACAACCATGCTGAACCATGAAGTGACCACAGAAATGGAAGCCATGTGCTTAAGATGACAGATAAAAAAGATAAAAGCTTGTATCTCTGACATTGCCTTTAAGATATCATATGACATCCTTGGACTGCTTAAGAAAAATACACTTCTGTCATGTTTAATCCAGTTTTTTTGTTTGTTTCATATTGTCATTTTGTTATGTGGAGCTGAACTTAACCCTAACTGAGACATGGAGATCACCTGCAAGTTATAGAGTATGGGGAGAAGCAACAGTGAGTTAATACTCATTCATCATGTGCTTATAAAGACAAGACCAGAATTAGAACATATTCATGAGAAAATAACAGTTTTGAATGAAACTTTAAGATACAGTTATAATGTATTATGAATTGGTTTAAGAATTCCCTATCATGAAAAGATCACTCAGATTATAGATTATAATGAAAGCAGAAAACTACATTATAAGTTTTTCTCCTCAACTAAAGAAGCCCCACCCATAAATGTAATTTTATTGCCACTTAATACTTTCTCAGTCCCTTATTGACATGTTTGTGGGTTTCTCCTACTATTTCAAATGTAAAAAAGAAGATTGTGATTAATTGATAATATTATGCTCATTATATTCTTACAGAAAGAATGGCATTGCTGAAATGTAGCTCCTAGTTCTAAAAAATATTTTGTCATTTATTCTACATTTTCTCCTTCAATAAAAATAGTTGAATTCTTTTTATAATCATATGAAGGATAAAAATTATTTTAAAAATACCTAAGTTTATAGCAGCATCACCTGTGATAGCAAAGAATTGAGAATAGCTAAGTTGTCTGACAGCAGAATAGAGGATATGCGGTGTGTTCTTATGTTGAAACACTATACAGTAATGAAAATGAACAGCTACACATAAATACATGGATGAAAGACAGTGTAATGCTAAAGAAGATTTTTAAAGTATATATTGTGTGGATCCATTTATATAAACTTCAAGAGTAAGCAAAATGAACTTGATTTGTTAGTAGTTAGAGTAGGAGTCTCCTTTCTGGGAAGCAGTGATCAGAAGGCAAAATGAGGCCTCTAAGGAACTGTGAATGTCCTGTCTTTTCATATTGTGTTCACTTTGTAAAATGACAAGTTTGCTTTTTAAAAATTTACCTAGCCATTCATTTATGATTTAGTACTTTCGTGTATGTACAATATAATTCAATAAGAAGTATACTTTGGAGCCTGGCGTGGTGGTTCACACCTGTAATCCCAGCACTATGAGAGGCTGAAGAGGGAGAATCACTTGAGCTTAGGAGTTCAAGACCAGCCTGGGCAACATGACAAGACTTTGCCTCAACAAAAACTAAAAAAAAGGTAGCTGGGCGTGGTTAGTCCCAGCTTCTCAGGAGGCTAAGGTCGGAGGGGCTTGAGCCCAGGAAGTCAAGGCTGCAGTGAGCTGTGTTTGAGCCACTGCACTCCAGCCTGGGTGACAAAGCAAGACTCAAAAAAAAAAAAAAAAAAAAAAAAAAACCAACCACTAACATTTACTTGAAAAAAAGAAAATGTAAAAACAAAATACCACCTGATTCTGGTTTTCCTATCCTTGCTTCTTAAATCCAGTTGAGAGATTAGAATGTTCCTCATGTACTATAGTATAAACATGTCCCTCAGAATTCATGTGTTGGAAATTTAATCACCAATACAACAGAGTTGGCAAATGGGGCCTAATGGGAGGTGTTTAGGTGATGAGTACTCTGCCCTGATAAGTAGATTAATGGCATTATTTTAAAAGTCTTTTGAAAATGAGTTTGCTCTCTTGCACTCTCACATCCTTGCCTCCCACTATGTGATGATGCAGCAAGAAGGCCCTGGCCAGATTCTGACACCTTAGTATTGGACTTTCCAACCTTCAGAACTGTAAGCCAATATATTTCTGTTCATTAGAAATTACCTAGTCCCTGGTATTCTGTTATAGCATCATAAAACAGACTAAGACACCATCTTACCCTACAGTCAGTATCAGGATTTTGAGTGACAGAATGATAACCTCTTCATCCTTTGATTTTCCTGACCAGTTCCGTATTTTGAATGAAAATTACTTGGTTCCTGTGAGTTCTTTTGTAGCCTCTGTAACTTATCCTTTAGTCTCAAATTTGGAGGATTGTTTTGAGGGGGTCTGAAATTCTCAGTTTTTGCTCCATCTTGTTTCTCCTTTTTCTATTTTTTTCCATTTGCTCCCATTGACATACATGGACCCTCAATTGTACTTTCATCCCTGTCATCAGCTTCCCTAAACAACAAGACATGCCCTGTCATTAGTGGTGGCAGGTGCTGGCTTAGCAGAACTTATTCTAAATGTGACTGATCAATGGCTTATATATTATTCTAACAGTTTATTACATTTAGAGCTCTCACTTTAAATTAGCTCCCCTAGAGGGGTAAAAAATATATATAGACACAGCTCCATTATAGCTGTGGCTTTTAAAGGTCTTTTTTAATTGCAAATGTTCTCTGGACCCTTATGACATTTTTAATAATTGACAACAGAATTCTAAAAGCCTCTATATCCATGCTCAGGGGACCTTGTAATCAAAGGACATAATCTAATCCATGACAGCATCTTCTGGGAGCCTCAGGAGGCCTAAAGATGCTGGCATGGTGCTAAAAAGAATAGATCAGCAGTATCTGAGCTGCGTCATCCCCTTCTTTCGTGAATAAGAGAGGATTTTGGCCTGCAAAGGGGGTGTATCCTCACATAAATTCTTCTGCTGATAAAACAAATGACAGAGCAAAAGTTGTGGTTGATCATGGTTGGTATTGTGGCATAGGAGGTGATTTGAAAACCTCTCTTGACCTTGGAATCTTTCTGCAAGTATTGTTAAGCAGGAGGGACTTGTCTGGTTGAATGAGAGGCAGGTAAGGAGCCTTACCATCTGAGCTTCTCCCTTCCCATGAACACCTTCTAGATGGGCTCTGCTGGGTCACTTGGATAGCACTGCACTGAATCTTTGTCCTCATACAGTGGTATGATTCACAGGCCATAGGGAAGAGCCATCCCAAATCTAACCCTCCAATGGATGTCAGACTGGTACATAATAGTTACTAAGGGAGTTGGTGAACATTCTGATTGCCAGGCCTGATAAAAGTCAATAGCTAGTCCTAGGAATCTGTGTTTAATAAGACCCTCAGGTAATTCTGATGCACAGACAAGCTTGAGAACCATGGTCATGGCATGGACAAAAACCTATACTTGTGGTTTTGCAAGTGAGAAGCAAGGACTGTCTGCATCAGTGTCACCAGTATGTCTGAGATGTGTACATTAGGACATGGAAGTTTCATTTCACTGAGAAGTGGAACACTGGGAGCTGCTCTGCCTGAATTGAACAGACATTCAGGTCTTCACCATATTCAAAATAGGAAGATTTGAAAATATTTCTATATGGATCAAAATTCATATCCACAGCTTCTCTTATGGAGTCCCTGAACTTAAAGCAGGACCAGTGGCACTTTTGGCAGACTCACCAATGTCTGTGCACCCTTTGCTTACTGTCTTCTGTCTTCCCTCTCAACAAGAATCCTTTATCAAGACTTAAGGTTCAAAATATCAGCTCAAACTGATTCATGTTCTTCTAAATCCCGTGTCCTATTTTTGTATTTCTGTCAAAAACCAAAGCTTTTTTCCCTACATCTGCGGACGTCTCCTTTTCCCAAGGCATGAACATGGAAAATCCTACATGCTTGAAGTGAAGAAAGGGCCTTGAGATACGAGTAAATTCAGAGGAGATACATACCAGTGCTGAACTGGATTATTAGGCACACAAGTGTGTTCAGCTTATAGAAACACATTTAGCATACCTGTGATTTGTGCACTTTTCTGTCTATATGCAATACTTCAATAAAATGTATAGTAAAAAGTGATAAATAACTCAAAATGTTATTGTGGTCATCAATCAATTGGTAGATCAATAGAGACAAAAGAATACAGAAAAAAAAAGTCTGAATAAAATGTATTAATGGGGCACAGTGGCTCACACCTGTAATCCCAGAATTTTGGGAAGTGGAGGCGGGCAGATTGCTTGAGCCCAGGAGTTTGAGACCAGCCTGGGCGATAAGGCAAAACCCCATCTCTACCAAACAAACAAAAAAAAGAATTAGCTGGGCTTGGTGGTGCATGCCTGTGGTCCCAGATACTCTGGAGGCAGAAGTGGGAGGACAGCTTGAGCCAGGACACTATTTTATCAAGAACATTTAACATTTTAAATCAAGAAAAATAATTCTTAAAGTTTCTATTCTAAATGAGGACAATAATTTATAGAAAAAGAAATTTCCCAATCATGTTACCTAGTGATGATCCTCTAGAGGGCTTTTGGTAGTGAATTTTGAGAATTATTTTTTGTTCTGACTTTGTGACTGTGAAGTTAATTTACACGGGAAAAATTTCCATCTCTCGATATCTGTATACACTTGATGTAGCCAAAAGAAAATTTCAAAGAACTTGGAATAGAATGCTTTTCAGAGACGCTTGCAAAGTCAGAACTCTGTAAGTATTTATATAAGAAACCACTTAATGTCTACTTGACTGATGGGTACTCAAATTGCAGTAAGACAGCTGCTGAATAGAAAGTAAAGTGTTTTTAAAGATGAAAGAAACAATACTCCTGTATGTTCTCTTCTAAAGTCAGTGTTGTACAACTCACATGCCAAAAAATCACGAGGTCTTCCTGAATGCCATTACCAAGGCTGCTTAAGAGAAATCAGAAGCCAGCAGGATTGTCTTTGGTGCCCCAGGAATTTCCCCCTCAGATTTCCTCTTTCCCCATCCCCATCCTTTCTCTCATGCCACCCATCCCCAACCACAGGCACCATTTAGTTTCTCATTCTTGTTACCTTTCTTGTCCTCAGCTGGATGACATTAAATTTGATCTTTTCAACAAATATACATAAAGCAGCTACTCTGTGGGGTTAACTGAAGATAGTTAAACATGGCCCCTGTGTCCTTCCCTTTGTAACAGGAAATTCTGGAAATGGAGAGGTTTTTAGACAGGCAGTAAGATGGATATTTCTGGACAGAAACAAGCTATCGCTGGCTCATTTCAGTGTTGTACTGAGGGGCATGTACTCCAGGAAACATGATTCATCCCTTTCTCCCTTGATTTTTTTCAGTTCACCCTAAGGCCAGGTACCCACGGTTTGGGAAAGCCTTCCTCTGGCATCTCCTTAGCTAATAGGCTCATTGAGGTGGCTCTTGAGACAGTGGCTTCTTGGTAACAGGGTAAGAAATGTGCCTGCAGACTCTCACTACCACATCTGGCCCCCTCTGCTAACAAATAAATGACTTTGCAAGGGCTTAGCATGCCATCTCCCCCTCCAAGACCAGGCTGCTGCCTCCTGATGCACAGCCTCGCATTGAGCATGTGAACACTATCGTTGAGTGAACTCTGTACCCTGTACCCTAAGCCACATTTGTATGGCCCTTCAGTGTAATGAGTCACACTGACTGCTTGGAGGAATGGGTGCTTAACCTCTCTGTGCCTCAGTTTCCTCATCTGTAAAATAGGAAGAACAATAGTACTTATCGTACAGCATTAGTATGAAGATTAAATAACATGCGTAAAGTGCTAACATGATGCCTTGCAAATAATACATGCTGGCTCTTTAAACACTCAAACTCATTCTTGTCAAAGACTTCTCTACATGACAATAGTGAGAACTCCAGGTATCAAGCCTTGTTAGTATTTGTATTAGGATCTACTCAAATGCTTTTCCTTGAGGTGTCATAACTACTGTTTATAAGTGCTCATTACATGCCAGGCACATTTTACATTCACTATTCGCTTTCATCCTCATGACCATCCTCTGAAGTTGGTACTTGTTCTCTTCATTTTTCAGAAACTGAAACACAGGAAGTTTAAGTAAATGCCCAACGTTACACAGCCACTAAATGGCCGGCAATCTGGCTCCATAGTCCTTGTCTTAGCCACTGTGCTAGCCCATATACATAGCACATCTTTGTGGTCTGAGAGATGCCCTAGCTGTAACAGGTACTGATCCAAGCTTGCACTCAAATCATCGCCCAGTGATGAAATGTTTAACATTTTGAGTGCTTTAAAATTTCAGATATTGCTGGTATGGTGGCTCATGCCTGCAATCCCAGGACTTTGGGAGGTTGAGGTGGATGGATCAGCTGAGGTCAGGGGTTCAAAACCAGCCTGGCCAACATGGCAAAACCCCGTCTCTACCAAAAATACAAAATTAGCCAGGTGTGGTGGTGCATGCCTATGATCCCAGCTACTTGGGAGGCTGGGAGGGGAATCACTTAAACTTGGGAGGTAGAGGTTGCAGTGAACCAAGATTGCACCACTGCACTCCAGCCTGGGCGACAGAGTGAAACTCTGTCTTAAAAATAAATAAATAAATTTCAAATATTTTCAACATCTGTAAACACTTCCTGTGAATAGTTAGGAATAAAATTAGTGTCACATTTTATTGCTCATGTTTTCAGTAATTAATGTGTACCAGAAATTGGGGCAAGTGCTTTACATTGATTCTGTCACTTCATTTTCACAAAACTTCAATGGGATAAGTACTGTGACTCCACCAATTTTATAGATGGGGCCCAGGGAGGTTAAGTAACAACCAGTGACAGCACCTATCTTGTAGGGTTTTATGGTGATTAAATGGGTTAACACATGTAAGCAAGTGCTTGACATAGAGCTGGTGTATTATTATATGGTTCCCAGATTGTTCAATGAATATTAGTAGAATTCTTTCTCAGCCTCTTAGGAAAGGCAATTCTTAGTCGAGGTGAAAGGAAATCTTTGTCAGCTAAGACAATTATACTTCTTAACAGCTAGCAGGAAAACTATAAATTCAGCTGCCTATGAAAAGTTCCCTGATTCATCTAAAATTCTCCTTTTAGGTGAAATTATTCACTCAAATGTCTCTAAAACTAGGAATTTTCTGGGGAAATAAACTACAGACAGAAACATCATGTTTTTCAATTTAATTATATTCTTACTATTTATATGTTTGGTAGAAATTATGTTTTATATCCCTAAATATGTCAGTTCCAATAGGATAGATGCTGTACTAATACTTCTTTTCCTTCTCTTTTCTCACCCAAAGACTCTGGCTCCATTCTTCCTACCTACTACCTCTCCAAGACAACCAGACCACTGCTCCTGGTTCTATTTTGAGATGTAACAGTGGAATCCAATATTCCTATTGGGAGCCTTGACCAAAGAGGTCATTAAACAACCAAGGTGTCTTCTTCCTAATTACTGACCACATCTCACAGCAGAACTTGGATATACAATGGGGTTTAAAGATTCCTTCCCCTGATGGGTGGGAATGAAGACAAGAATAGAGTAAGGAGGAAAAACATCCTATCTGCCACACTTCAGGTTATCCTCTCCCAACACGTGGAAAAGCCAGAGCAAGAGAAGCCAGGTCTCACTTCTTATTCCCTCCTCCCTGATCTGTTACAGGAACTCATCTTCAAACGTACAGGGTTTTCAAAGTGTTAGCAAGCACATTGTTAAGTGCCATATTTCTTCCTACCCTTCCCCACCTTCACACTCTTTAACCTAAATTTTGTGTTCAATGGAGTGAATCTGGAGGCACTGCCCTGACATTTCACTACAAGAACTGAAAGGGCAGGAACGGCAATGCAAGTAGGAAGCATAGTGGGTTTGACTGGGTTCCTATTCAGCCTGTTGGTGACAGAGAGATTCCCCGCTAGGGTTAGGAAGATGGCCAAACACATGACACTGAGCACTGGACAGATGAAATCAGCAGCAATTCATTAGTCACATATACCCCAGCCTAGGAGAGGGAGACCCAGCACACCATCAGGGCCACACAGAGGTTGGAGTTGGGAACAGAATGAGTAACCAGGGCCTGTGGGAGGCAGGCTTTGTAGTATCAAGAAGGTGTGGTGCCTCCTAGTTCCCACAGGAGGATGTAATTGGCTTATTTGAATAACTGTTTAGGAGGTAACTAAAACCCACTAAATAAATAGGAACTGCACCTGGTCCCCTCAAAAAGGAGGGTTGTTTGGCTCAGGGTACGTCGTCTGTGAGAGGAGAGTGGGGAGGGGAATTTGCAGTTAGGCCATTCAAGACCTTCCCAATTTTACTAGATGTCAAGACAACACGTACTATTAACTTTACACCTCACATTATAAAACGTGTGTACAAAGGAGAGTGTGTGAGAAATCATTTTGGGCATACACAAGATGAGAAAGAACAGGTAGAAAAGAGACAAGGTCTATCATGCAAGCTCAGATGTTCTTCAAAGCCAGAAATAGAGGTGGTGTATTAAGAAAGCCAGAAATAGAGGTGGTGTAATAAGAGGCCTCCATACAAGCAAAGTTGTGCTCTCAAGTCTCCAAATATTCCAATTTTAGCCTGTTTTTCTTATTCTGGAAGATTCTGTGGATTTTAATTTGCTTTGTGACAAAGCTGATTATTTGGGGGAAAATTGTTAGGATTATATAAGATAGATATTTATAGAAAGCACATGAATTATTAAAACTCTGTATCAATATATGGTCATTATTTCAGCACACCAAGAACAGCAAAAGCTCCCATATTCACAGAGAACTTACTATGTTCTTTGCACACACCCCCTCTCCTTTAACTCTCACGCCTACCTTACAAGGTTCATGTCATTCTAGGAAAGGAAAAGATGCAAGATCAGACAGCTGCTGTGGCCGGGCAGGAATTTTTAACCAAACCTACATAAATCTCAATACAGTTTTTCGAAGCTTTAATAGTGTCTAGTCTGGTGAATAAAAGAAAATAATACCATGTCTTTAAGTTTACAGTAAAGTTAAGGAGACCAGTTATTCATTTATGTTGCTAGTCAACAGATAATGTTTGACTACCTACTATGTGCCAAGCATCGACCCTAATGACAAGAAATCCAGACCCTTAATGTTTCAAAGAATAGCATGGAAGTACAAACATTCACTTCTGACCATGATAGAGAAACAGGACTGGGTTTACCCTCCCAGCTTAAATAACAAAAAAGTGAACAAAATGCATGTTCATTAACATGTTCATAAAACAATGAGTTACAGACATTGGACAATAGGTAGTAGAGAACAGTGATCCCTTGGAGAAGAGAAACACAAGGTGAGCACCGGGGGTGCCTTACTCACTGTCTGATTTCCAGGCCTCAGCACAGGGAAGGAGAACACAAACAAAGCCCAGCACTCTCCCTGATTTGAGGAGCTATTTGAGAATCTGGGGAGGTCAATGCCTCTAGAAGTCACAGGAGGAGAGTACCAGACAGGAGAGAAGGAAGCTGCACAGAGAGAAATTTCTGGAGATTTCCTGAGTTTCCCTTGAGTCTTGATACCTGAGACTAAGGAAAGAACTACCTGAAAGAAACAGGCAGGACAATCTTTGGGACTCAAAAGTCTAGGAGCAGTTTGTGTTCCCACCAGCCAAAGTGGGAAAACCTCATAATACATAGTGTATCAGATGGAGAACACAGAAGAGGACTGCCTCTATACTGGAAACACAGTCTGCTCTGGTTGTGCCTAACAAGGCTTAAAAGCAAGACTCAAGAGTGTCAAACTAGTTCCAAGTAACTTAATTGCCAACCAAAAAAAAAAAAGGCCTAAGAATATTTAAAGGATTATTCCTCCAATATGTAAGAAAGTAAAATTCATCATGTCTGACATCCAATCAAAAATTGCTGGATATGCCAAAAGGCAGGAAAATACAACCTCTTATGAGAAGTAAAATAAATCATTCAAGAGAAACAATCCCAGAAATGACACACAGTATAGAATTGGTAGACATGGACATTAAAACAATTCTAATAAATATATTCCATATGCTCAAGAAAGTGGAGAAAAATGTGAGCCTGTTAAAAAGAGACATGAATAGTATTTTATTTTATTTTTGAGGCAGAGTCTTGCTCTGTCACCCAGGTTAGAGTGCAGTGGCATGATCTTGCCTCACTGCAGCCTCTACCTCCTGGGCTCAAGCGATCCTCCTGCCTCAGCCTCCCAAGTAGCTGGGACTACAGGCATGTGCCACCATGCCCAGCTAATTATTTCTAGTAGAGATGGGGTTTCAGCATATTGGCCAGGCTGGTCTCCAACTCTTGACCTCAAGTGATCTGCCTACCTCAGCCTCCCAAAATGCTGGAATTACAGGCCTGAGCCATCACGCCCAGGTGGATGATATTTTAAAACACTCAAATTAAACTTCTGGGCATTAAAAATTTAATAGATGGTGTTTGGGCTGCCTCACGACTACCACTCACACATTTAGGACTCAATAGAAGGGCTCACAGGGTTCAGAGGCAAAGTGATCCCAGCTATGGTTTATCAAAGCATAAGATGCACAGCCAGCCTTGCAAGGGAAAAGGACAAACCAGGTGAAGCCTAGAGGAATTTAGGCACTGGCTTCCAAAGTTCTCCCTCTGGGGCTGAAGTCTCAGGAGGAGAGTACCAGACAGGAGCGAATGAAGCTACACAGAAGAGGGATGGGGTGGCCACAAAAAACATACTTCTTTATCCAACAAAATGCAGTGTTTCTGCTTAAGACTTGAAGTCCAGAGTTTTCTTTGGGGGCTGATTATTTTAGCAGTCTCTGCCTCTGATAAGCCACAGCTACCAAAATTTTAGACATCTGGTAGAAAAGCTGGCATTCACCATTAGTTACATTGTTTGCACAAATAATCTAGACAAGCTGGTATATAAGGGTTTGGTGTCTCAGATGAGCAAATCATCCTTATCTGTGTTGGGAACATCCCAAAGCCAAGTTTCTAGATGGTAGTCTAGGGCCAGCGCCCCAAGCAGATCCTTCTAAAGGTAGCAGCATCAAGCCTGCTATATTATGTCTTTTCTGCACAGATGGAATTAACAGCACATTAGATACTGCCAAAGATAAGATTAGTGAACATGAAGAAATAGCAATAGAAATAATCTAAAATGAAAGAAAATTGATATAAAGACTCTTAAGTTTCTGTCTTGGACAATGGTGCTATTATGAAGAGAAAAAGAGCAGACATTCTGATAAAACTTCTTAAAGCATAGTTATTGAGCAAGCAAGCACTAAACTGACCCATTGTACAGTTTTGTATGGTTACCAAAGACTAACAAGGATTTCATTTGTATGTTAATTTCTGAAATATCTAAACTTGATAATATTTCCACATTACCAAGAAACAAACCCTTAAGCTATTAAAGGTTTTAATAAATGGAGTCTATGAGAAGTAACCAAAAGAAAAATAATAAGCAAGGATACAATGTATTGGTGAATATGAGAGAGTAAAGGAGAAAACATTTGTCTTTTGTATGCAAAGGACTTCGTACAAAATTACCTGACTTAATTTCACAACAATTTAAGAATTGAGAATTATTTTCTCATTTTACAAATGAGAACATTGAGGCTAAAAAAGGTTAAGTAACTACCCTATGAGAACCCACAGTTAATTTGATAGAACCAGAAAATGGAAGCCCATATATCTATGTCTCCAAACTCTTTGTGTTTTCGTTGTTCTCTGCTTTTATATGTACCAAGGACAGATAGAATGAAACAGGCTCTTTTTAAAAACAATTATAAAAATGAGGGTCCTGAAATGCATATGGAGTCATTTGCACTGACAGAGGTAGCACAGGCTGAAATAGCCCAAACCATTTGCCCCCTCATCTCCCTCCTGCAAAAATAATAAATAAATAAATAAATAAATAAATAAACCCTGTTCTACCTACAATTTTTTTAATCTCTAGAGTTTTATCCTTTTGAACTGAAATAACTCTAGGGTAACTAAAATTATAGGGTAAAAATGGCAAATATACAATCACTCTCCTCTTTTGAACAAGGGAAACATTACTCACATATCATGGCCCTTTTCCCCTCTAAGCTCAGATACAGCCTCAGAATCCTTCTAAACACATTATTCCAGACAGCCATTTCCAGTGATTCAAATTAGAACTCAGAATGAAACCTCTTTGCCATCTTTATTTTAGGAGTCATCCGTTACAGCATAGTAATTAGAATTCAGATTCTGGAAGTTGATTGTCTAAGCTCAAATCCTCATTCCAACACTTACTAACTGTGTGAATTTAAATAAGTAACTTAATCTCTCTGTGCTTCCAGCTCTAATCTGGAGATAATTATAGGTATCTATTTCAGGAGGTTTTGCAAGAATTAAATGAGTTGAAATATATGTAATACTTAGACTAGAACCTGGAACATGGTAAGCATTATATGCCTAGCTGTTATTACTATTACTAAAATCATATAGATGATGTTTTGACAATCATTTTTTGCAAGAAGCAAAGAGATAGGAGGCTGAAGGTACTGAGCACCTGAACAGAAAGAACAAAAGAAAATGGAATGAAATGTCCTGCTTATAGAAATGATTAAAGGATAGTACTGGAGAAGTAAATTAGACCATCTCTAGAAGATTTTTCTTGTCCCTCTGAATTCTACATTTCTGAAAAGAAAAAAGTACATTTATATAGGGACCCTTAACCAAAATATCTCGAATGTCCAACAATAGTATTTGGTTAAGTATAAACTCTGAATATCCCCATTAAAATGCATGTCTTAGAACACTTGGTAACTTAGGAAATATCTCATAATATATTAAGTTAAACCATAAAACTTTAAATCATATATACAACATATTCAGGTTTTATAAATTACACACAAATATTAACATAACACATGTGAAAAATAGTCTACATATAAACATGGTGTGTGTATATATATATATATAACCATATTATATCCACTAATGTAAAATATATAAGTAAATCTGTAGATACATAAAATATATACATTCTAATCATGGAAAACATGGGCAAACATATACCAAAATGTTAACATGGCTATATTTGGATGGTGATTATTAATTTTTATACATTTATTTATCACCAAAATGTTAATGTGGCTATATTTGGATGGTGATTATTAATTTTTATACATTTATTTATCAAACTTCTAAATAAGTATATGTTACTTTTATTTAGATTTATTTTAATTATACATTTAGTGGTCAAAATACAAAATATTTATTGGATAAAGCTGCCATTTCTTACTTGTACATAATAGATTGTTAATTCAAAAGACGTAACACTACTAGTGAAAACATAAAATAAAATTTTTTAAAACAAGGTATTTAAACATTCACAACATCCAGCTCTGCAAAAAATCCAAAGTTAATTCTTTTCTATATAATTTAATGAAAATTTATTTTCCAAAATAATTATGTCTAGCCTACATTTTCTTGTGTCAAAAAAATTCTTTTTAATTTCCACTTTTAGATACTGGGGTACATGTACAGGTTTGTTACATGGGTATATTGCATGATGCCAAGGTTTGGGGTACAGATCTCATCACCCAGATGGTAAGCATAGTATCCTTCTCAAAGCCTATCAGTCATGTGCTTGAACTTCAAACAGGGCTTCTCAATTTTCAACCTAAAGGGCTATTTATAACAACGGATATTAACGTTTCTAAAAACCTGGATAGCTCACCATGCCTTCACCTTAGGCCCCTAGAAGACTAAGCCTAATGTAAAGTTAACTTGCAACTAGCTCTTGCTCCCAGGACAGCAAGATTGAGAGCAAAATGGGAAGGGAGCAGCGAAGGAGAGAAAGTAAAAACGAGGAAGTGCGTTACAGAGCAGCTATGGCTTCGTGAGAAGACCTAGTCAGCTGCCTGGTCAATGGACACCTCTGCAAAGGACATGTGGAAGCAGTGGACCTCAGAAGACGTGTGCGAGGGAGGACGAGAGACAGGTTGACGCTCTGGGTCTTTTGTATTTGCTGCTAAGCCTGCGGCACAGAGTGTGACCTCCCTGGTGCTTCCAGATTGTGTTCCCAGTCCCTTGGGGCCGCTGCTGGGGAAGCCAGATTCCCTGTCTTGCAGCAAGCCCTTCCTCTGAATTCAGACATGGCCGCAGGAGCCAAAGCCTTTGGGACTTGCTGAGATGGCAGGTGGGAACAGCGAGCAAGTCGCCAGGGCCTGAGGACAAGTGGGGCGAAGCGAGCCTGGGGAGGCACATCAGTGAGTATGGAATGCACCGCTAGGCCTAGTCCTCCAGCCTCCTCATTTCCTACAGCGCTTCCTCTTAAGAATGAAACTACTGCTTCTCGTATGAGGGTGTCATGGAAACTGCGTTGAATGAAGCTGACTTTGCCTACTTGCTCCAGGTATGACTTGGAAAGTCACTTTCTCTGGGATTTCTCCCTAGAATTTCACTTTATTAGTCTTCAATAAATTTTTCTGTATTAAATTCCTCATCCAATATTCAGAGTGACATGTTCCAATATTCAGAGTGACAGGGAATTAATGCCAAAAAAAGAAAAAAAAGAATTATAATACCTCCCACTTTAGTGCCCTTCCACACTGTAACTGATATTTATGTCCTGATCCACAGGTATATGTTTTGTAAGCAACGAGAAAGATGTAAAAGGAAGAAGTGTAAGCTGTGTAAGCCTTCTACTATTTTTTTCTCATTCACAAGAAATCACTACAAAATTACTCTACAATTTTGTTTTCTTAACTATGCATCATAGACTTCCCTTCAGGAAAAAAAGGTACAGCTCTACCTCATTCAAAAATAGCTTTCAGGTTAATCCTGAGACACTGTCTTTTGGTGATGACAATTTTTATTTTTCTATGTAAAATAAGTTTATTCTATCCCATTAAAATTGTCTTTGGATTATTTTCTTAAGGAAAAAAATAGATGCCACATACCGCATTGCATAAATATGTAGCTTTGGATGTCAGACTGCTTGAGTACAATTCCTAACTCCACCACCAAGTAGCTGTGTGACTTAGGACAAGTTACTTAAACTCTCTGTGCTTCAGTTTTCTTATCTCTGAAGAGGATTGTAGTACTTACCTCCTTAATGATGTTGGGAGAGTTAAATGAGTTAATACACTGAAGGCACTTCAGACAGTGCCTAGTATGTAAGAAGCACTCAGTAAATGTTAACTATTACTGTTTTTATAATTTTTAGTATCTCATAATGCCCACATAAATGGAAACACATCCATTTAACAAAGAAACAAAAATGAATTGAGCCCCATTATGTGTCATTTACTAAGTATATAAGGACAACCAAGATAGGATTTTTATTCCAGAGAGGGGGAGAAAAGATAAACATAGGAACAGGTAAATTGCAATATCACTTGATAGATGGTTTAATAACAGGAGAAACCAGCAGCTATGGGCTCAGTGATGGGAGTGAGTAATCGTGCCTCAGGAAATGCTTCAGGTCTGAGATGGGTCCTGAATAATAGGAATTTGCCAATAAGACGTGGTGGCATTAGAGTGGGTATTCCAAGTCTAGGGAACAGTATGTACAAGAATGAAAATGTTCCTCTAGGCAACTGACAAACATCTTTCATGAGAAGATACTAAGATATGATGATTTTCGTCCCATTTTCTAAAATGTCACATCTCGGTAGCTCAAGCTAGAGCATTTGGTCACCTGCCAAGCACTTTGCAAAATGTTTTGGTTCCCGTGACTCATCATCGCCAAAAGCTAATTGACTACTATGACTCATTTTCATCCCTATTGGAATTGTATCTCTGCATAAACTCATGTGTCTGTATAAAGCCAGCCATCAAGTGATTAAGTAAACACTCTTGTTAAGGACAATACCAGACAGTCACTAAGGATAATAGTCACACTTTAGATACTATGTTCCAACATTGATTTCTGTACTGCCAGGGAAATCATCAGAGAGTAATAAACTGGGGTTGAGCATAAGCAAAAAAGATAGATGAACAAAGTCCAAATGAGGGAAAGGGCTTCATGTAGCTGCTTTTTGATATGTACCCCAGTAGGTACTAGTAAAGCAAATACACAGTGATGTAATTTGAAAGCTAAGGGTCTACAATTAATTAGTAACAATGATAATTCCTTTCTGTCTTCCTGACTTCATAGAATCAAAAGGAATGGAGAATTTGAAAAAAGCCTGTTTATCTAAACTATCTCTTTTGTTTGATCATTTAAAAAACTATTTTCAGTTTTTAGGTAAATGACCATGTCATTGTTAAGCAAAAGTCTTATAAGAAAAAATGAAGGGGTGAAAAGGTACTTTAAAAAATATATGTATTATCTTAGCTTCCCTAAAATGTAAGTTTCAAACATTGAAAACAACAGAAGCTCATTATATTGTTGTTTTAATGACAGCATAAAAATTGTAAACTACTTAAATGTCATCCATAGGGGATCACATTAATGAAATGTGGAATAGTCATTAGGAAACACCGTGAAGCAGCTGAAACAAAACTGAATCCACATATATTAATGTGGATCCAAAATTTGATGTTGAAGGGAAAATGCGAAATAGAAAATATTTGCACATATTATTTTAAAAAATATGAAATATTACTACATATTACTTATACATAGAAAATAGACTGGAAGAATATAAACGAACTCATCTTAGTGATTACTCTGGGGAAAGGAGAAGGGAATGAGAGATGACAGTGTAGGGGGTGTGGTGAAGGTTAAAGAAGACTTAGCTTTATCTTTATGGTTAGAAAAAGACAAAGCAAAATGTTGGCAGTTATGACTTTGCTGTTCTTTTTACATTTAAAGTAAAGATGGTATTCTTTTTTCTGCTTCATAACTTGCTTTGTGTCTTCCTGTTTTCTTTGTCATCAGAGATATAAACTAGTCCTCCCATTGCAACTTAAGACAGAGACACTCTATTTACAATTTTTTTGTTTTATTTTGTTTAATTTCGACTTTTATTTTACATTCAGGGAGTACATGTGCAGGTTTATTACATGTTGCATGATGCTGAGGTTTGAGGTATGACTGATCCCATCACCCGGGTAGTGAGCATAGTACCCAGTAGGTAGTTTTTCAGCCCTTGCTCTCCTCCCTTCCTCCCCACTTTTGTAGTCCTCAGTGTCTATTATTCACATCTTTGTGTCCATGTGTACACAAGGTTTAGTTCCCACTTATAGATGAGAGTATGCGGTATTTGGTTTTCTGTTCCAACCTTAGTTCACTTAGGAGAATGGCTTCCAGCTACATACATGTTGCTCCAAAGAACATTATTTCATTCTGTTTTAGGGCTGCATAGTATTCCAAGATGTATATGCACTACATTTTCTTTGTCCAACCCACAGTGGATGGGCACTGAGGTTGATTTTATGTCTTTGCTATTGTGAATAGTCCTGTGGTGAACATAAGTGTTTATGTGTCTATTTGGTAGAATTATTTATTTTCCTTTGAGTACAAACCCAGTAATGGGATTGCTGGATTGAATGATTAGTTCTGTATTACGTGCTCTGAGATATTTCCAAACTGTTCTCCACAGTGGCTGAACTAATTTACATTTCCACCAACAGAGTATAAGCATTCCCTTTTCTTCATAGCCTCACCAGCGTCTACTCTTTTTTGACTTTTTAATAATAGACATTCTGACAGATGTGAGATGGTATTTCACTACAGTTTTAATTTGCATTTCTCTGATGATTTGTGATATTGAGTATTCTTTCATGTTTGTTGGCTGCTTGTATGTCTTCTTTTGAGAAGTGTCTGCTCATGTTATTTTCCCACTTTTGAATGGGATTGTTTTTATATGCTGATTTGTTTAAGTTCCTTATGGTTTCAGATATTAGACCTTTGTTGGATGCATAGTTTGTGAATATTTTCTCCTATGCTGTAGGGTGTCTTTTTACTCTGTGATAGTTTATTTTGCTGTGCAGAAGTTCTTTAGTTTAATTAGATCTGACTTGTCAATTTTTGGTTTTGGTGCGACTGATTTTAAGGTCTTAGCCATAAATTCTTTGCCAACGAACATGTCCAAAATGGCATTTCCTATGTTTTCTTCTAAGATTTTTATAGTTTGAGGTCTTATATTTAAAACCTTGATTCATCTTGAGTTAATTTTTGTACGTGGTGAAAGACAGGGGTCTACTTTCATTCTTCTGCATATGACTAAGGCACTTATCCCATTATCATTTATTGAACCAGGAGTTCTTTCCCCCATTGCTTAGTTTTGTCAAATATCAAATGGCTGTAGGTGTGTGGTTTTACTTCTGGGTTCTCTATTCTGTTCCATTCATCTATGTGTCTGTTTTTGTACCAGTACCATGCTGTTTTTGTTACTGTAGCTTTATAGTATAGTTTGAAGACCAGTAATGTGATACCTCAAACTTCCTTTTGCTTAGGATTGCTTTCACTATTTAGGCTCTTTTTTAGTTTCATATGAATTTTTAAATCGTTTTTCTAATTCTGTGAAAAATGTCATTGGTAGTTTGATAGGAATAGCATTGAATCTGTAGATTGCTTTGGGCAATATGGCCATTTTAACAATATTGATTCTTCTAATTCATGAGCATGAGATGTTTTTCTGTTTGCGTCATCTATGATTTCTTTCAGCAGTGTTTTGTAATTTCCCTTGCAGAGATCTTTTACCTCCTTGGTTCAATGTATTCTTAGGTATTTTATTTTATTTTTTAGTGGCTATGGTAAATGAGATTGTGTTCTTGATTTGGCACTCAGCTTGAACATTATTGCTGTGTAGAAATGCTATTGATTTTGCATGTCAATTTTGTATTCTGAAACTTTACAAGTCATTTATCAGTTTTAGAAGGCTTTTGGTGAAGTCTTTAGGGTTTTCTAGGTATAGAATCATATCATCAGTGAAAATAGATAATTTGACTTTTTCTTTCCTAATTGTGGATGCCTTTTCTTTCATTATCTTGCCTGCTTGCCCTGGCTAGAACTTCTAGAACAATACTGAATAGGAGTGGTGAAAGTGAGCATCCTCGTTTTGTTCCACGTCTTAAGGGGAATGATGCTAGCTTTTGCCTGTTCAGAATAATATTGCCTGTGGGTTTGTCATGAATGGCTTTTATTATTTTCAGGTATATTTCTTATATGCTGAGTTTGCTGAGGGTGTTTATTATGAAGGGATGTTGGATTTTATTAAAAACTTTTTCTATATGTATTGAGATAATCATATGGTTTTTGTTTTTAGTTCTGTTTATGTGGTGAATCACATTGACTGGGGTATGTTGAACCAACCTTGTATCCCAGGAATAAAACCTACCTGATCATACTGAATTAACTTTTTGATGTGTTGCTGAATTCAGTTTGCTAGTATTTTGTTGATGATTTTTTTGCATCTATGTTCATCAAAAATATTGGCCTATAGTTTTATTTTTTGTTGTATCTTTGCCAGATTTTAGTATCAGGGTGATAATTGGTTTTATACAATAAGTTAGGGAGCAGTTCCGCTTCCTCAGTGTTTTGGAGCAATTTCAGGAGAATTGGTATCAACTCTTCTCTGGGCACACAAACTAGAAAATCTAGAGGAAATGGATAAATTTCTTGACACTTGTAACCTCTCAAGATTGAACCAGAAAGAAATTGAAACCCTTAATAGACCAAAATTGAGTTCTGAAATTGAATCAGTAATTTTAAAAACCTACCAACCAAAAAAAAAAAAAAAGCCTGGGACCAGACAGATTCACTGATGAATTCTACCAAACATACAGGGGGCACTGCCCCATCCTAGATACATAGGAATTTGAATGGTTGCCCTATCACATCTCTGTTCTAGAGCTCATGACTTCTAGATCAGGTGTACACTGTAGCCTTTTTCTGAACCACAATGTAGTTGAGAGCCTTGGGGATTGCTTAATTTGTGACTCTTTGTGGCAGTGGTTTTGAGGCAGAACTTCACCATTCAGCCTAATTAATACAGATGGCACTGTGGCTCACCATTCTCCAATGTGATAGTACTACATCTTTGTGTAAAAGGGGTTCGGGGACCTCCACCTTTGGGCCTGTGCAGGGATGTCTTGGTCATGATGATACTGGCTGGTTAGGTGGGGCCAATCTCAGGCAGCCCTGGGAGAAATGGTCAGGTGTCAGCAGAATCAGAATGCGGTTCTCCGACTCCTCGGCCCCTACATGGTCAGCTGGACAGCATGTATGAGTCTTGATGGGGCTGGATTGGGTGGGGCCTGAGTTGCTGATTGTGATAGGAAGGGGCTGGTCCCTGAGTCACCAGCTGAACTCTCAGGTAGGGATCTCAAGGGAAGATCACAGGCCTGTGAAGGTAAGGTTTTCACAGATGAAATATTCATACATGGGCAGGGTGGGTATACTGGAAGTCAGGAAGCAGCAAGCTCTGTTGAATAATTATATAATAGTTACTCTGAGCGCTTTTAAGCTGAATACAACAGATTGTGCCTATCTCCACAGAGAACCTTCCACACTATACTGAACTATACATACAAACAATGTTTCTTCATTTTCTCAAACTTGAGACCCTGTTTTCATTTTTTAAGGGTTCAAAGTAGGAAACAGGTTTTAAATGTTGACAGCTCTTCCTCTAAAACTCAGCAAATATTTTTCTGAACTCTTCATTTCCTGTATAATATCCTTTTCTGATTTAAAAAACAAAGCTAGAATGTTTATTATGTTTTACTGAATTATTACTCATTTCCCCCACTTTATTCCATAAAAACATGAGTCATAGCATCCTCACTCCATATTGTATGGGTTGATTTAGATGAGTATTATCATTTAAAGCCCCACCACTCTCTTCTCACAGGTAACATTCTAACTTACCCATCTCTATACTCCCTGTGCCTAGACCAGTGCCTCACACACAGGGGGACCTCAATGAAGGTTTATTGAATGAATAAATGATGAACAAATTATGTCTCTCAGGCTGCAGAAATACTTTCTCTTCACCAATTACTATTACCATCTTTCAATTCAATTCTGCACCTGTTCTGGGCCTGGAGGCTCATGTCAGCAGAGGAGAAAGACTACCTCAGCTACAACTTCTTGGAAGAAATCAGGAGGCATTATTTTCTCCGTTTGTTTTTTGGTTTGGTTTTTTTACTTTATTTTTTAAATTGAGAAATACAGTAATGTGGGGCAGGCAAGTCCCAAACTGGAGCTTAGCCAGGGAGGGTTCTTGGCTTTGCTCAGGAAAGAATTCAAGGACAAGCAGATGGTTAGAAGAAAGCAGCTGTATTGAGGCAGTGGTGGTACAGCTCCATGGTTGCTCCTGCAGAGCAGGGCTACCCAACAGGCAGTGTGCTGACAGCAGCAGCTCACAGCAGTTCTGCAGTCATATTTATATCCACTTTTAATTACATGCAAAGTAAGGGGCAGATCATGCAGAAATTTCTAGAAAAAGGTGGTAACTTCTGAGTTGGGTCATTGTCTTGCAAATGGACAGTAACTTCCAGGCATTGTCATGGCAATGGTAAACTGACATAGTGCACTGATGGGGGTGTGTTATGGAAAGGTACTTCTGGCCCATGCCTGTTTTAGCTAGTCTCCAGTTTGGTCCAGTGGTCCAGGCCCCACCTCCAGAGTTCATTCCCCCCTCCTCCCTCAACAGCACAGAGAGAAAAAGTCATAAAACATAAATGAGGCATTTAAGCACTATTATAAGCCAGACATGGTGGCATGGACATGTGATCCTAGCTACTCAGGAGGCTGAAGCAGGGGGATTGTTTGACACCAGGAATTAAAGATCAGCCTAGGCAACCCCATATCAAAAAAACAGTACTATTATACTATGGACACCCATGTAATTACCACCTGGGTAAACAAGCAACACATTGCCAAAATACCCAAAACTCAAGTGCTGCTTCTCATCACAGTCCCCTCTCTTCCTCTCAATGGAGCTACTATCCTGACTATGGCAATCACTGTTTGCTTTTCTTAATAATGTTTCCTCCTAAGCATTAATCTCTGCCTGCTACAAATTTGTTGCCTGTTTTCTGAACTTTGTGTAAATGGAATCATGGAGTAAGTTTTCTTTTGTATCTGTCTCTTTTCAAATAATAAATTAGGTTATTGTCACTTGGAATCAAGATTTCTCAGCATAAGAAATACAATTATAAAATAGAAGCTGACTAGAAAGCATGTGATACAAAATTCAAATTGGAAATATTAGTATAAACTCATGATGTGTTTTTCCTTTTAAAACATACATTTCGTAGCTCTAGCATGGAAAAGGCCTAAAAGTAATGATCAGTGTAGGAGCAACATACTATCCTAGAACCCAAATTGTAGTCTAATAGAAACCAGGGATCCTTAAAAAATGCCTCATTTCAGGCCTGAGGCAGGAAATGTGCAAAGTAAACTTGGAACCAGACAGCAAAGAAACTGTTAAAGGCTACTGGGTTTAAGTTTTCATTGCAGATTGAAGAGTCCCGTGGAAAAAAAAAAAAAAGAAAGAAAGAAAACTTGATGATCAAGATTAATGATAATAATAGCAATTGACTGAAACATATAAAATTAGAATAAAATCCATGAGTGCATAATGATACTTAAAAATACTGAAAAACTAATTGCCTTTAAGGAATGTCAGAATGTCAAATTACTATACTGAAAAAACTAAAATATAAAGAGAAAAATCAAGTCTTCCTATACAAATTGTTTTTCATGGAAGCCAAATAGTTGAATAGGTAAAGTTCTTTATAAAAGAATCGCAGGTCATAAATGCCTAAAAATGACAAAATTAGAATATCACCATTTTTTAAATTTAACTTTTAAGTTCAGGGGCATATGTGGAAGTTCATTATCTAGGTAAGCTTTTGTCATGGGGGTCTGTCATACAGATTATTTCATCACTCAGGCATTAAGCCTGGCACCCATTGTTTATTTTTCCTGATTGTCTCTCTCCTCGCAATCTCCACCCTCCGATAGGCCCATGTTTATTGTTCCCCTCTATGTGTCCCTTGTTCTCACTTAGCTTCCATATAAGTGAGAACTGAGGTATTTTGTTTTCTCTTCCTGCATTAGTTTGCTAAGGATAATGGCCCCCTGTTCCATCCATGTTCCTGCAAAGGACAGGATCTTGTTCCTTTTTATGTCTGCATAGTATTCCATGGTGTATATGTACCACATTTTCTTTATCCAGTCT
>CAUYQU010100367.1:0-13148 GCA_963574635.1 Cheracebus regulus
CTGCAATTGCGGCATCCACTTGCTCTCTGTGCTTTCACTGGGAGCTACAATCCTGAGCTGCTGCTACGTGGCCATCTTGGATCTCTCTCCGCCCGGTGATGAAGTTTTTCTGTTTCTTAGTTTTCCTTTGGCGGACGCCCCTTCCCTACAGAGGCGGACCTTCCTGGGTTCGCTGTGCTTGCTGTGGAACTCTCAGTCCTCAGCGCTTCCAATTGCTGTTTTCCTTGTGGGGATGGGACCAGCCAAGCCTGTCCGTCCCGTATACTCCGCACCGGGAAGCACCGCGCTGGGGCGCCGGCAGAACAGCCGTGCCGGCAAAAAGAGTCGCGCTGGCGACCTGTGCGGCTCCTCTGCCGGGAATCTCCTGGTCTGTGGGCCACAAAAATTCGTCGGAAAGTGCGGCGTCCACTCGTTCTCTGCGCTTTCACTGGGAGCTACCTTCCTGAGCTGTTGCTAATCGGCCATCTTGGATCTCTCCCCTGACCTTTCTTTTTTCTTTTCCTTTTTTGTGAGATGAAATCTCATGCTGTCGCCAGGCTGGAGTGCGGTGGTGCGATCTGGGCTCACTGCAACCTCCGACTCCCTGGTTGAAGCAATTCTCCTCGCGATATGTTTCTTACGTGTTTCTCATCTCTTCCCCACTCTTTTTCCCTGTGTTCCCTACCCCCACGATACCCCTATCCAAACTCCTTGAGACCTCTGGGCAGAGGAAGGAACTGATGCTTGCGTCTCTGTTCTTACGAAACAAAGCTGCAGTTATCAGGCCAGAATCATCTCTCAGCTGAGGCTGGAGCAGTCCAGAGAGGACAAAAGGCCACCTGTTGGGTAGAGACGCCATGCTGGCAGCTGGGATTCAGCCCCAAGTGTTAGGGAGTGTTTCAGGGGAGCTAGAAGCTCAGTGTACACAACACGTGCAGGCGAGGCCATGCATCTGCACACTCAAGAACAGCGATGACTAAGTAGACGCAGCCTTCACAAGCTTTCACACAGACTTTTTCTTTGCCACAAAGCCAGGTCTTTGATGAGCCTTTGGCTGTGTTTGGCAATTCCGCAATATTCAAGTCATGCCTCTCCTAGAACCTGTTCTACTGACAAGCCCATCACAACGTGTGCTGCCTCTCACTCCAATTGCCCTCTCTCCAAGCCTCTTCACCCAGTTGGGTTTAGGTTAAAATTGGTAGCACTCCTCAGGTGCGTGGGGAAGGGGGAGACAGGTGATCAGGAGAGACCTGGGTTATAACGGCTACTTAAATTCTGCTAGTGGAGTGACGGAGGTCCAGCAAGGATGGTGACTGCTTTGTTCCTCACTGTAATCCTCGTAAGTGTGCGCTTTCTTGGTAACCAACTACTGCATGGCATGTAGTTGATGGAAGACTCAGCCTTGTAACTTTTGCCTGGGTTAGGCCTGCATGCATGGGTGGGAGGGGTCAAGTTTATGAGTTGATTTTGTTTCTCTTTTTTTTTAGAGATCAGGTTTCACCATATTGGTCAAACTGGTCTCGAACTCCCGACCTCAGGTGATCCACCTGCCTCGGCCTCCCAAAGTGTTGGGATTACAGGCATGAGCCACCGTGCCCAGCCTATGAGTTGATTCTGAACTGATTGTAAGTAGAGCAGCCTCAGCCTGTTTTAGTGCAGTGGCAAGTCCAGGGTCATTCTCAATGCTACACCATTGTCCATGTCCTCAGGATAGATGAAAGGAGGCGCAAATCTACTATTAGCAGAATTGCTTTTACGTTGTAGGATGGTGGGAGCTAAGAGTGAGTGCATTTGATCTCTTCGAAGTGAAACTCTCAAGCTCCATAGTAGAATTCAGCCTCAGTAATTCACCCAGAACGTGAGGCGTTATTTTGTTTTGCATCTTTGCATGAGAGCGATAACAAGAATGATGTTAGGATTTAACATGGGCTCATCATGTGGCAGGTACCATGAACACAGTATTCTGTTCCTTACCACGTATTCACAATATGAATAGCACTGGTACTCACATTCCCATTTTACAGATAAGGAAACAAACTTATAAAAAGATACTTACAGACATAAAAAAGATAAACATAAAAAAAGATAAGGACTTGGCCGATAAGGTCACAGAACTAGTAAGGAGCATGGCAGGGATTAGAATCATCTTTTGGAAATACAGTTAGATTGTAAAAATAAGACTTAGCATTCCATAGTACAGTAGATAAATTATAGTTAACAATAATTTATTATACTTTCAAAATGGCTAGAAGAATTGCAATGTTTCCAACACACACAAAAAAAGATGAATGTTTGAGGTGATAGCCCAATCACTCTGATTTGAATATTACACATTGTGCACATGTATCAAAATATCACATGTACTTCCAAAATTTGCACAACTATTAGGTATCAGTTTAAAAAGTTATAAAAGAATGATCTTTTGGACACCTACGGCTCAGCAGTGTTGACAGTTGGGGATAGATAGTTTTCTGTTTGGGGACTGTCCTGGGCACTGTAGTATATTTAACAACATCCATGACCCCCATCTGCTAGCTGCCAGGACAACTTTCCCTGCACCCACCAATTGCCAAAACCAGAAACATCTCTCATCAGACATTGCCTGGTTGAGAACCACTAATCTAGTCCTTTCCATCTCACATTTCTAAAAAGAGCACGGTTTGAGAGTGGCCTTCAGCCCCTACCTCTGGGTCACATCCCAGGCCCTGTTTTCTGGTTTCCCTTTCAGATTCTCCCGACTCCACTGTTCACCAGGCCTGTGTCAATTACTTCATTCATTCATTCATTCATTCACTCATTTATTCCATAACAACTTCTTAAGCATCTATGTTGTACCAGGGGACAGAAATAAGCCATAAAAACTCCTGCCCTCCTAGAGCTTATATTCCAGTGAATATATAAACAGTTCATAATCAACTCATACACCTGACCCCCTCCCCCACAATCCATGCACTCAAGCCTGACTTAGGCAAAAGTTATAGAAAGTACCTAAAAGATGTTAGTGCTCACGTAGCTGTGCTAACTCATTTCATTCTCACAACAACCAGTGTTATTTGCTTTTTTTTTTTTTTGAGACAGAGTCTCACTGTCACCCACCCTGGAGTGTAATGGTGTGATCTTGGCTCACTGCAACCTCCGCCTCCCAGGTTCAAGAGATTCTCCAGCCTCAGCCTCCCACATAGCTGGGACTACAGGCATGCGCCACCACACCCGGCTAATTTTTGTATTTTTAGTAGAGATGGGGTTTCACTATGTTGACTCAGCTGGTCTCAAACTCCTGACCTCAAATGACCTATCCATCTCAGCCTCCCGAAGTGCTGGGATTACAGGCATGAGCCACTGTGCTCAGCCCTGTTACTT
Source organism: Cheracebus regulus (assembly GCA_963574635.1). Taxonomy (NCBI): domain Eukaryota; kingdom Metazoa; phylum Chordata; class Mammalia; order Primates; family Pitheciidae; genus Cheracebus; species Cheracebus regulus. The sequence continues at coordinate 3,340 of CAUYQU010100367.1, forward strand.
GCATTTTATAGGTGACCAGTCCAAGACACTGAGAGGTTAAACAACTTCCTGGAGGCCACACAGCTGGGAAGCAGTGAAGTTGGGAGTTAAACCCAGGATGTTGGGCTCCAGACCCGTGCACCTGACCACTGTACTCACCTGCCTTTCCAAACCTGTGTCTTCATTCCACTTTGGATATTGTCCCATGTCTGTCCCAGTATCATTTCGGACTCATAGGGAAATCTAAACTGGCCATCTTTTCCCTCAAACAGCTGTCCACTTTATCTCTCCCCATGGAATCATCATTCTTCCTGTCAACCAGGCTCAAAATCTTGGTGCCAACTAGAAATCAGGACCTCCATTCCCTGTAACATCTCTGTTCCCAGGTCGTCTTGGTTTTCAAGACAGTTTTATCGTCTTTATCCCAATGACCCAGTGAGACAAGACTATTCTATCTTCTCTTTGTAGATGAAGAAATGGAGGATGAAAGAGGTCACACACCTTGCCCAAGATCACACAACTACTAAAGGTGAAAACTTACCCATGTCCTCTGATCACAAAATTTGAACAATGAACAACTCATTTCATGTAAAAAGTCTTGTCTCTGCACCTGCCGTAAGAGCTCCTAGAAGGAAAGGCCATGACAATGCCATGTCTGCGTCTCTTATGCAGAGTCTAGCGTTTGTGTTGACTCAAAGAACCAGCGCTATGAAGGCCAATCCAGACTCAGTGTCCTAAGAGTTGATGCTCTGGAAGTCCACCAGGTGGCAATGTTTCCTCCATGTAGGAGGCCATCCCAAAGCCAAAGTAGGGTGCTACTGAGAAGCTAGGTTGAAAGTGACCACGGCATTTGGATTTGAAGTGGTTTCCAATGAGACACACACACGCCACATTTAGAATCTTGCTGGGCATTCAAATACTGATGAAATCTTGGGGACTGTTATTAGGCAGTGGTGGAGCATAGACATTTGTGTTCTAGTCTAATCCTTGAGATTTCCTAACCAGATGACCCTCAGGGAATCTCAAGCTCTCTCGGCTTTTATTTTTCTCATCTGCAAAGTGGGGATAAGAATATATGCTTGCTTTTGTTCAGGCGCAGTGGCTCATACCTGTAATTCCAGCAATTTCGGAGGTCAAGGCAAGTGGATCACTTGAGGTCAGGAGTTTAAGACCAGCCTACCCAACATGGTGAAACCCTGTCTCTACTAAACACACAAAAAAATTAGCCGGGCGTGGTGGCACGTGCCTGTAGTCCCAGCTACTCGGGAGGCTGAGGCAGGAGAATCGCTTGAACCTGGGAGGTGGAGGTGGCAGTGAGCCAAGATCATGCCACTGCACTCCAGCCTAGTGACAGAGTGAGACTTCATCTCAAAAAACAATACAAAACAGAAAACCCCACAAAAATTAGCTGGGCATGGTGGCAGCCACCTGTAGTCCCAGCTACTGGGAAGCAGGAGAATCACTTGAACCCCGGAATTGGAGGCAGTAGTGAGAGGCGATCACAACACTGCACTCCAGCCTGGGTGACAGAATGAGACTCCACCTCAAAAAAATAAAATGAGTTAAAAAAATTTAAAAGACTGCTTGCTTTCACTCACAGATAAAGCCATTATGAGGCTTAAGCTGAATATATGTGAAACTATAAATGGCTTTACATATGTAGCTTATTATAAATTATAATTATGGATATTATGAAATTAACTTACCCATTAGTTCAATAATTTATTTTGTAGAAAAGCATTACCTAAAATCTTGCTATTCAAAGTGTGGTCCACAGGCCAGCAGAACTGGCATTGCCCCAGAATTGATTATAACTATAGAGTGAACCTGCTATGGACTGAATGTTTGTGCTCTGCCCACCTCCAGCCAGGATTTCTATGTTGAAGCCTGAATCCCCAATGTGATGGTATTTGAAGTTGGGGCCTTTGGGAGGTGATTAGGTCATGAGGGGGGAGTCTTCAGAATGGGATTAGTTTCCTTATGAGAAGAGACATGAGAGAGATGATCTCTGTTCTCTGCCACGTGAGGATAAAGCAAGAAGGTGGCTGCCTATAAGCCAGGAAGCAGGCCCTCCCCACATATGGAATCTGCTGGCACCTTGATCTTGGACTTCCCAGCCTCCAGAAGCATGAGAGATAAATGTCGTTTCAGCCACAGTCTGTGGTGTCTGTTTAGCCTCCCAAACTGACTAATGCAGTACCTCATCCTACACCTTCTGAATTGAAACACTGTGCCTTTTAACAAGATCTCAAGGTAATTTGTATGCACAGTAAAGTCTGATATTAGCTAGAAAATTATTAGTTTTAGTGAATTAATAGTAAGAAAAACAAGTTCTGGAGTTGCTTGGGAGTTAATACTGATTTCGTTCAATTTGGTGTCCTCCATAATATGAGAAGTGGCTGCTATGATCAGCCTGAATCTTGTTAAGCAAATTGTGTGCAAAGCTCAAAAAAAGGGTCTGTATCCAAGTTAGGCCTTAGAGTAGGTGACCTGAAGTTGAGGTAAAACATTCCCATATTTCAATCTGTCAGGATAGGCCAGGTTATGCTGCAGTAACAACCACCCTGGCATTTCAGAAGCTTTAAAAGCTCCAGGTGCGTGTGCATCACAGGTGGGTAAGGGATGCCACTCAGTCCCTCAGGGGCCCAGACAGGTAGAGCAGCCACCACACCAAATGCTGCAGCAGAGAGAGCTTTGTGGGGGGTAGGGGTGTCTTGCACTGGCAATTAAAGTTCAGCTCGGATTTAACACATGGCACTTCTCCCACAACCCACTGGTCAAAACTAGTCCCTTGACCCCCATGTCTGCCCACAGCAGGGCAGGAAGCACAATCTTATCCTGTGCTTAGAAGGTAAAGAGCTAGCACTAATAACTACCACTAGGGTCACCCCTGAGTTGGTTGGAGCAGCAGCTCCCAGAACTGGGTGTGCAGAATAGTTGACTAGGGGGCTAGCTTGTAAAATGCACGATTCCAGAGCCCCGATCCAGGGACTCTGAATCAGAATCAAGGACTCAAGTGCACCAGGTGGCTCTGATGCACTCTCTCCACAGACCAGGCTTTGGACGTCCCTGGCTTGGAGTCCTCCTATCCCGTGACCCCATCTTGAAGTTTCCTAGCTCTGCCATAACGAATGACCACAAACAGTGCCTTCAAACAGCAGGTATGTCTTCTCTCCCAGCTTCTGGTGGCTGCTGAGGCCTCAGCGCGCCTTGCCTCGTAGCTGTACAACTCCAGTTTCTGCCTGTCTTCACATGGCTGTCTGCTCTGTGTATCTATGGCTGTTCTTTCTCTGTGTGTTATAAGGGGCACCTGTCACTGGATTTAGGGCCCACCTGGGTAATCCAGGATGCTCTCGTTTTACGATCCTTAATTACAACTGTGAAGATCCTTTTTCCAGATAAGGTCACATAGAGGGAACATACATTTTGGGGGGCATCATTCAATCCACGACAAGCTCTCAGTCACAAGGAACCCAGTCTTTACCCCTTCTCTCTGGACAGCAAAGAGAGGGCTTTGAGAGCCTCCCACCACAAGGGGTCAGGCAAGCCTCACGTTTCGTTCCTGCGGCTCCGGGCCCTCGGCGCCTCGGAGTCCTTTCCGCGCTGGGAAATGCTCCATGCTCCACTGGCGAGGGTCGGTCTTGAGCTGCCGTCCGGGCTCCCGGACCCAGCAGCCGATTTTCTCCTCATCTTCCCACAAGAAACAGAGAGACTGCTTGCTAAGAGAGCACCTCCATTTGCACAGCACGCTTGAAATCACTGCAGGAACTCATCTGACGTTTCTGCAGCCTCAGACCCAACCAGGACCTGCGTGCTGATGGCCTCCCCTGCCCCAGCTGTGAGGACCGTGTTCTTGAAAGCCCCCAAGGTTGCAGAATTCCAGGTGGACCGTCGTAAGACATTAGGAGGAAAATAGGTGTGAGTATTCAAGTAATCAGACCAACGCTTATTTTCATATTCTCTAAAGATGATAGTAATGACCACACATTAAATAGAACACTTCAATGTCATTTGACACATCTTGAATAATAATAATGGCTCCTCAACAATTATTTTCCATTTAAATAATTCCTGTGCTCTTCAGAAACATCTCAGCATGTTCAATGAGTTTAGACATGGATCTTGCTTGGTTTTTAAGATTAAGCCTAGGAAGGGGCACCGTGTTTTCTGTGTGTGCTTTGCCATTCAGGACCAAAGTGCTTGAAATCTGACATCAAGGAGTCCCCATATCACCATCCCTAGGCCATCACCTGGCACACCTGCGGTTTCTCTGTGGGTGAGAGGCACGTGGAAGTGCATCGAGGGTACTCAAGTTTTTCTGGAGCACGTTCTCAACAGAAGGGTGGGCTCGCTAGGAGCTTGGACCATCAGACCCTTGCCTTCCGGTTGCACTGACCACAGTGCCACAAGCCGTCAGCCATGTAGTCACCTCCTCAGACAGCCCAGCCCCAACAGCCACAGCCTGCATCTCCTTTCCACTGCACTCACTGTGAGGTCCCTCTGTGGCTAGATGGTGGTTTCAGCATTTTCTTGGTTTCGCATTTGACATTTTCCCTCCTGGAATGTTCCCTGGCAAACAGTGCCTTTTTTGTTTTGAGATGGAGTCTGGCTCTGTTGCCCAGGCTGGAGTGCAGTGGCGCAATCTTGGCTCGTTCCAGTCTCCGCCTCCCGGGTTCAGGTGATTCTCCTGCCTCAGCCTCCCGCGTAGCTGGGATTACAGGCACCCGTCACCACACCCAGCTAATTTTTGTATTTTTAGTAGAGACAGAATTTCACCATATTGGCCAGGCTGGTCTCGAACTCCTGACTTTGTGATCCGCCCGCCTCAGCCTCCCAAAGTGCTGGGATTACAGGCATGAGCCACCACCCCCAGCCTGGAACAGTGTGAGGCCCTGCCCATTCTCCTCTCTGCAGCTTCCCTGGTGCCCTGCCGTGTCTAGCACTGAGTAGGTCTTTGATAAATGTTCTTAGGAAAACTGAGTGTCCGCCTTGTGGTACCTTTAGTGACACCTACTTCTGTTCGTGCAGAAACATTTCCCTCTGGGAAAAGAAACTCTTCTGCTTATTACTGTTAAAGTTTCTTTTTGACCTGGGGACTTCTTAGGGGTTTCAACATGCAGATGTGAATTATAATAGCCAGAGGGGAATTTAGTGTGAAATATCAACCTTTTGTCTTCAAGGCTTGGAGCTATTCTCCCAGAGAAGGCACAAGGCAGGCCCAGGGTCCATCCCCCCTCCCCCGTCTGGTTGTACTGGCTAGTGAGGGCTCTCCACTGGCTGGGGGACCCTTGTCCCTGCCCTGCCAAAGAGAAGTGGCACAATTTCTGGCAGAGTCCTGAACTCTGTGTTGCAATGGCCATCTTCGAGCTGTGTCACCATGAGCAGGTCACCTGGGCTCTTTGGGCCTGGCTTTCCTCACTTATTTCATTTAATCAACACATGTTTATTGAGTGTCTGTTATGTGCCTGGCAGACCACTAGGAAGTGGGGCTAGAATAGTGAGCAGTGAAGACAGTCCTGTCTTCATGGAGCTCTCAGTGTGGTCAGGAAGAAAGACCTTCCAAACAGCCAGTGTACAAGTCTAAAGACGCAACCGTGACGGCTCTGTGGAGAAGTCACAAATGGCATCTGAGATCCTGGGATGGGAAGAGTTGACCTAATGAGGGGTGGAGAGCCCTGCCAGGGAAGGCTGCTGGAGCTGGAATCCGACGGCAGGGAAGAGCCACCCACACACGGGAAAACACACGGGGACCTCACGGGCTCAGGTGCTGTGTTGGGCCTGACTGTGGCAAAAGGACACCAGTGGGTCTGCAGCAGAGACAGTGAGGCGGAGGGGAGCACTAGAGTCCAGAGAGGAGGGCAGGAGCAGGCGAGGAGGAGCTTGTGGGCCATGTTAGGGGGATTAGGCTTCATCCTGAAAGCTGTGGAAAGCCGTTAATGTGTCGGATGTCTGTGAGTGCATGGGTGGGTGGCACAAAGCCAACACATGGCGAGATCTGCATTTTGAGAAAGCACCACACTGGGGAATGGATTGAAGATGAACCGGAGTGGGCAGCAGGAGGCCAGACAAGAGGCTAGTGCCATCATTCAGATGGGAGACGGTGGTCATGGGGAGTCAGGCCTCTAATCTTTATTGGACATCTACTACGTGCCAGGCACATTTTTTGTGAACAGGATAAGCGAAGATCCCTGCCCTCATAGAGCTTACATTTTAGTGAGAAGGGAGACAGACAGTAAGTATAATAAATAAATATGTTGCAGAATATTATGTGCAATGGAAAAATAAAAAGAAATTGAACACGCTAAGCAAGATGGGGAATGGGGGTGGCTGACGGCAGAGATCCTTAGGAGATGAAAATGGCGGTGCTCTATGATGAAGGATCAGGTTGGGGGATTAAGTGAGAGACAGGTGTCAAGGTCAATGCTTAGGTTTTTGGTTTAGGCAACTGAGAAATGGTTTAAAAATAATTGGCCAGGCGTGGTGGCTCATGCCTATAATCCCAGCACTTTGGGAAGTCGAAGCAGGCGGATCGCCTGAGGTCAGGAGTTCCAGACCAGCCTGGCCAACATGGCAAAACCTCATCTCTACTAAAAATACAAAAGCAATTAGCTAGGCATGGTGGCGGGTGCCTATAATCCCAGCTACTCAGGAGGCTGAGGCACGAGAATCACTTGAACCTGGGAGGCAGAGGTTGCAGTGAGCTGAGATCGAGCCACTGCACTCCAGCCTGGACAGCAAGAGTGAAACTCTGTCTCAAAAACAGCAACAACAACAAAGAGTATAGTAGACCAAACATTGCTCTTCTTTCTGATTCTATAGTCCCATGGGCTGTGAGACACTGACCCCATCACCTCAGTTGTTGCAGGTAGGCCTGTAATCTTATCCACAACCCCAGAGGACTTCCTGCTCTGGAAGCCCCTGTCCTGGACTTGCCACATAAGGATGCAGGCGCCATTGCTGTCTGCGTGCGGCAGGTCCACTCTGTGGTCCACTGGGGTTCCTGCTGTATCTCCATCAAATCCTCTCCCTGGGGTTGGTCGCATTTGCCCCGGGAGTGTACTTATTGATTAGGGCTCAGTTAACATTCAGCATTGGTGCTACTCACTGCTGCCAGCTTCCTCCGTGTAGCTCAGCGCTTACCGCATCCTCCAGCCTGCTGGCTGTCATCTGTTTCTTGAAACAACTCCACTTTGACCCTCCTGGCTGGTGACCAGGGAATAAGATGCTGCAGGGTAGATTTCTTGAGTTGGGCTGGGAGCAGGGAACAGGAGCTTTAATAGCTGAACTCCAAGATCTGCCTGTTTCCAGGGTCCTGGGCCACTTGGCAGGACTTCCCGTGGCTGGCAATTTCCAGTAGAATTCCAGTGACAAGAGAGACGGGGTTGGCTGACCCTGGGACTTGAGTCTGAGTGGTCCCTTCTGTCCCCTCACTACAGAAAGGCTGAGGCTTCCTGTCAGGCTCCACCTTGGCAAATGCCTGGCGTGGACAAAGAGAGATGACAGAATACAACCATAATTAACATGTATTAAATGCCTCCTCTGTAATGAAGAACTTTCCATGGATTACTTCATTTAAACCTCAGAGCAACTCTGTGAGGTAAGTACTATTAGCAACGTCTTTCTCATTTTAGAGGTGACGTAATCAGACTGGTATAAGCTGCCCAAGGTCACAGAGCTAGCAAAGTACAGAGCTGGATTCACACCTGAGCCAGCTCTGCTCTGAACCACTGTGCTCCAGCCATGGATGGCTCAGCCTGGAGGTTACCTGACAGTGGATCCCAGTGTTTGGACTCAGTCCTGACTTTGCATTGCTTCATGCAGCACTTTGGAACAAATCTATCTGTTCATTCATTGATTCACCAAATATTGATCAAGGGCCTTCTATGCAAGAGCTGGGGGCAGTGAAGTGATGTCATCTTGGCAGAGCTCCCGGTCTGGCTACTGAGACAGACACACAAGCACATCATCAGGGTTGTAGAGGGGCACGTGCTTCTTGGGGCAGGAGAGAAGGTGACAGTGCTTGTCTGGTATAGAACTGGGAGATCTGGGAGGAAGACATGGGCTTTGCAGAGGAGAGAGGCATTTTCCAAGGCTTTCCAGGGAGACAGAACTGGGAGCGTGGAAGCATGAAGTCATGAGCGTGCCGATAGTGTTTCAGGGACTTCAGGCTGGCTCCGGGATTATAGCAGAATTTCACAAAGTGTGGACCTTGGGCTTCCTACATTAGAACCATCTGGGATGTGGGAGCATTGCAGGCTCCACCCTAGACCCACTGAATGAGAATCTCTAGCTGTTGGGGCCCAGAAATCTGCATTTCTCAGTTCCCTCAGGGGATGCTAATAGGTAAGGAAGTTTGGAGCACGCAAGGAGGAGCAGGACAGCCGCCAGTTCTGGGTTCATAACAGAGTCGGCAAGCTTTTCCTGGACAGGACCAGACAGTAAAGATCTTAGGCTTTGTGCGCCAAGAGGAGAATTGAGGATACCTATACGTACTTATATAATCATACAAAACACAGCCACTTATAAAAACAGGTGCGAGGCTGGACGTGGCCCACTTTAGTTTAAGCTTAGCCTGCCTGCTGCTCATGGTTTAGAGAGTTAACCACGTTGACTAGTGTGGGTGCAAGTGAAGACAGGAAAATAAATTCATACCCAGGGGAGTATCAGAAAGGTCTCAAGGGCCGAGGAGCCCTAAGAGGGGCAGAGAAGGCTGAGAAATATGTCAGTGGAGGGAAGGATGGGGCTGGCCAAGAGCTGGGCAGGAAGGGTGGGGGCAGAGGAAGGAGGCAGCAACTTTTGGCTTGAGCATTTGAATGGATGGGAATATCATAGCTTACTGTCGTAGTCTATGCAGTGATTTATAAATGAGCTACGTAATAACCCATATATAAACATGGTCAGGTGCTGAGCAGAGGCCCCATGGTTGAGAACTGGAAGGAAGTCATTGTATTTGGCCCTATGAAGGTAATTAATGACCTTTGTGGAAATAATTTTTGGAAAGAAGTGAGAGCCAGATGTCAGTGAGTTCAAGAGAAATAGGAAGAGAGGAAATAGAACAGATCAACCCTGGCCAGGCGCAGTGGCTCACGCCTGTAATCCAAGCACTTTGGAGGCGTAGGTGGGTCAATCACCTGAGGGCGGGAGTTCAAGACCAGCCTGACCAACATGGTGAAACCCCGTCTTAAAAAAAAAGAAAAAAGAAAAAAAAAGAACAGATCAACCCAATGGGTCTGCCAAGTTCTGGCCCGGTGAGTCCAGCTCCCATTTCCTTTGGCAGATAGTCACGTGAGCCAACAGAAACCACATGATGTGATCAGTGCTCTATTAAAGGCAGCTGCAAAGAAGTCCAATGAGATAAATTACAGAACTCTGGATACTATTATAAAATGTCACTGGTTTTAATCCTGAGCTTCCTGGCAACCATGGTGAAAAGGAAAACATGTTGTTTCTATTATCCAATATGTTATTCCTAAACTTCTGTCATTCTTGAACAGCTGTCACATTTTTGCCTTTCCTATGGTTCTAGCAAAATTGTGACTTACTTGACATTTTTTCAAATCAATGCAATTATTTCATTTAATTACAAAATCTTAAACACTTGATATTTTTGTAAATAGGAAACCACCATCACTAACCACAAATAGAGGATAATGACACAGATAAGTACATATCATTAAAATTAAGAATTCCCGGAGAGAGATCCAAGATGGCCGCGTAGCAGCAGCTCAGGATTGTAGCTCCCAGTGAAAGCGCAGAGAGTGAGTGGATGCCGCAATTGCAGACGAATTTTTGATGCCCACAGACTGGGAGATTCCCGGAGAAGGAGCCAC